>WURS02272008.1:0-18990 GCA_011762765.2 Rhinocypha anisoptera
CAAACCCCGCCCCGTCCCGTTCCAATTGCACGGTAAGGTCCGATTCGCGAATCACGATACGCACGGCGTTCCAGCGTCCGGGAGAACGAAGAGGGAAAGGCGATGGACCTTCCGGGTGAAACTGCGGAATCGTGCGGTCCAAATCTTTTGTGCCCGGCGAGGTTATTCATTTATTTATTTATTTATTACGTTACCCATCGAGTCGAAGAGCCCGTCGCCCGTCATGAGAATCCCTTTTGCTACGAGAGGTTAAGAAAAAAAAAAACCGAGTACATTAATTTGACTTTGGCACTCGGCACTGGAGCGATGCCGCCGACGGCCAAGCTGCCACGCGTTTACATGACGAGGGAATAGTTTAGCTCCCGACAGAAAAATCATTAAAAGGGCTTCTCCCCGTTCTCGGAGGAGACTCGCCAAAGAATTATGCCTCTCGCTGTTTCCAAAGGGTGTTCAAGCTCTTGGGCACGGAGGCAAGACGAAGCAAAACACCTTTAAAAGATTTACGTTAATGTCTGTCGAAATTGCATTTTCTCAGGTGGGACAGTGAAATAGAATGACTTTTCAAAATGAAATAGACACTAGTTCCTGATGATGTTTACTATGTAGACGAAACCGGTCGAAAATAAAGAATATAATTTTGTGGAAAGTGCAAAGTTTTATTTATCTTGTGCAACTCTAGTTCCTCTCGAGAAAAACTATTGGAGTTCAGCTGCTTCCTCATTTTCGTCTCGGTCCTGGGATCACCAATGACCACTCATGTGTTGGACTGAAATCGATTGGAATAAGTGAATGACTGAATGGATCAAAGTAAATCTTTGAATGAGTTGGAAAATACTCGTAGGTTATCTACAACGCTAATACTAAGTTCGAATCTGCGTTTGATGGCAATTTTCCCGCGAGGGTCTTGAGGGTAGATTAAAATCAAACAACTCCCAGTTTACAGAATGTGATTCCTTATTCTACGTTCGGGAAGCCATTGCACTTCTACATGAACTAAAACGTGCATTATCATATTTTCCGTCCATTTCACCTGGCTCAGTTAACAGGGCTTTCCCTTTTTGATGTAGATAGACTGAGGGAGTCTTTCCATTTCATAACAAGCGACAACTGTATACGGACCCGGGGTCCAAAATCAGGAGTCTAAATCCCTTGGGAGAAAAAAATTCCCTTAAAAAATCATCTCTTTCTTCTTTCCATAAGTTTACTTGTATTTTACTTTCTAGGGAATCGTGAAGTTGAAGCAGAAATTTCTTCCTGCGCATTATGTGGGATCCGTAGGGTGAAGTTCTTCTTGTAGTTATCTTTCGCGAGTCCTCAATGTGACTATATTCATAAAATTGCCCCCGCATGGATTGAATATTGTTTTGACAAAGCATGTTTTGCATGCAAGTGGTTTCTTTCATGGTGAGTGGTTGCGAATGTGGGAATTCATGCCTGGTGCTCGCCTCCTGCCCGCCTGCCCTTGCGACGACTCGCAGGGTATTACGCGGAATTAGAATATTCGGAGAGTCCATCGGAAACATGACAAACCACTGGGACATTATTCCTGGGAGTCTCCTTCCTTCTTCCCGGGGGTTTTGGTTGGGAACCGCCTCATGACCGGAACGTGGCAATATGTATGTATGTATACCGGCGCACAATGATGGAGGGGAGGAAAGGAGCTAGCGATCCCCTTCTGAAGGGTTGGGTCGGATGTTCGGGTCAGTAAACTTAGGTGCTTTTAGCTCTCTGCAGACTGGGAGAGAAAGAAGGGGGGAATCCGAGCCTGCTTGCAAAGGGCGATGGGAAGCCGTTCCTTCCTTCCCCGGTGAAAATAAAATAATTTTGAATTCACGTGCGGGGGAAGACTTATGAGGAGCGAATGCAGTCGTCGCGTATCCCTTTGCTGGAGCGGCCGTCTGTCATGTTTCCGGAAAATAATGTCGGACTATAGATTGGCTTGGGTTCGATTTGTCGGATAACTCCAGAATGCATTTGGTTCGATTTTACCTCCGGGAATGCACGAGCTTCACCACAATTATTATTTCCCCTGATGGAGGGAATGGATGAACAATGCGAGAAAATCGTGACCTCCGGATTGAATTAAAAACCCTGTCGGAATTCATTCCTAATTTCGTCGAGAGCATTGGGTGATTTGCACTACTTGTTCCGTACCCTCTCCCTTTGGTTTTTACAGATCGAGCCATCAATTCACTCGGTCAACAGTTTTCCAATGATTGCCACCACAGCTGCTAAGAAAAGCACCACCGTTTTTCTCTGAGGCATAGTCACGAAGTCCTCGTTTGTCAAATGATTCTTGGATTATTTGATTAAATAGGTTAATTAGTGAGCCTGGTCTCCAGCTAGGCGACCGATCTTTCTTCTTTTACACCGATAGCTTATGTAGCTCTTAGATGTTATGACGCATTTCATTACACCTTGTTTCTCACACCTTACGTCACGAGTTTTTACCGTACCGGTTATTCACTGGGCTTATCCGTATCATCATCATGGAGTTATTTAGCAATGCCTAAAGGATAGGAACACCACGCATTTAACAGGTGTGATCCATTAGCGCTTGCTATCGAAAACATCTGAACTATTTAGTTGAAGGTATTTAAATTTGAAGGTATTTGAAGGTCCCCACCGTGAAAGATATCTTAAGCCCTCAGCCGAAGATGGATGGTGAGGATTTGTGAAATTGTATTCGTATATTTATTCTTCAATTGCTTATATTGAATAACGGTGTGATCTGAAAGAATATATTAATTTTGTGATACATTTTCTTTGTAACAAAACAGGTTTCTATTTTAATGCTTTTAGGACCTAAAAGACTAAAAAATTTAACGAAGCATTGTGCAAACGAAGCGATGAATAAGACACAATAAATGAGGATTACGATTACATAGGCACCAAAAGAATTGGAGCAAGTGATTTTTTTTTACATTTCAGAAAGAAATTTTACATTTCGAAACGAAACTGTATTTAACTCCACGCTGAAAAACTCGTAGAAAATTCAAAAATTCATATGAGTTAAATGTATTCTCTGAGTAAATGGAGGATATTCAGGGAAAATCCCTTCCTTCCCTAAAAACCGGAAACTTCTAACATTGAGAGAGGACGAACAGATATGAGCTAACAGGAAGTGACGAAGTGATGAACATCTGGACGGGAAACAAGGCTGTGATATATTTATCCTTGTCTCCAACGAGCACCATTTTCTTCTTTCAGTGATATAAGTCGAGGTACTTTAACCGCCCATTCATCAAACTGAAAGTAATCAACCTTGGCTAACTTGCTCTTGAACCTTCTATGATTATATTTTCCTTTTCCGATTTATGGTGCTTCAATTCCAGGTGAATTGCAAGTAACTACCTAGATTTTACAGAAGAAAGAAAGTCAGTGCCTCATTCTCTTGAATCGCTTATTGGTTTCCCCTAAGATATGTTAAGGACTATTCGGTTATGGGGAGATGCGAAACTATTTCAAATTAATAACAGTAATTGGATATAGTCACGTTTATTCTCCTTCCACGCCATTTCCTTTCTTTCAGATTAGCAAAACGTGAATGGCATTCGCATAGCTTTGACTATGCGTGGTCACGCGAATACTAATTGGTTATATTGTAAACATCCCATTCTATGACTTTGAACAGGTGATGTGAAATTATTATATTCATGCGGGAGAATATATCTATTTTTTATACTTTGAATGGCAACTTCCTCGGTTATTAGTTAAAATAGCTTCCTTTGTGCTCAAATCTTCTGGAATGAGGTTTTTTTACGTCCCATAATTTAAAAAGTTTTAACAGTCAAGAATGTTATTTAATGCTAAATCAAGCTCATTTTCAAAAATCATATTTTTAACGAAACATATTTCGTTACTTTAATGAATGGTTAGATAGAGGTCACGATGAGGAAAAGTAATCTAACGAAATTGCCGTTTGAAGATATGCATGGTGGAATTATCTCATAATATTTGGAAGTGAAACACTGCAATTCCCAAAAAAAAACTACTACCATATGATCTAATAAACTATCATTTTGTGGTTTTTGTAGTGTATCCTTTCAACTGATATTTTGACGATGATTGCATTGCATTGGTAAAGAACATCACGTATCCCGAGTAAGTGTTATGACACCAGTTTTCTCACCATTTAATGTGCAATATTTAGTGCCATTTTCCTGCTTGAGGTACATAGCAATCCTGGAAGTTATAGAAATTATAGCCAACGGCCTGGAGATTGTCTTGAGTCGAGGTAAGGATAGAGGAAAATCCGCAAAGAACAGGTCAATACGCCCAGACACGGCATTTCAAGTAACCCGCACAGTTCGCTTTTAGTGCTTACGAAACCTGGTTCTCGTTCCCACCACGTTTTCGAATTTCGGCTCAGTGACCTCTCCCTCCTCACCAATCTTCAAATCGAACCACGAAGAAAATTTTCGAAATCGCAATAACTAAATTCATGCTTCTAGGATGGATTATTCCATTGGTCGCGAGGCAAATAAGGAAATACCTACTTTAGCATTTTTCAACTGTGAAAGTCGCAAAATGAAATTAGAAATAGCCTTGGGTCGAATATGCAAATAAGTCGCCGCGTCTATACTTCATTATTCGCCGAATTGTACACTGCAGAAAAAAAATTGCAGGGCTATTTTACTATGGGTGTTGCTTAAATGACTCCCGGCTTACCTCGAAATTTCAAAATGTTTCCCCATTATTAAAAATTAAAATACGTAATAATGAGTTTTCTGCTCATGGATACAGATCCGTTGGCTATTCGAAATCAAAGGCATTCGAAAATTTCGGAGACCAATAGAAACTTTGAGTTCTTCTTGTTGACCAATCAACGATGAGCGCGTTGACTTCAAACTGGTCCATCAAATAACATCAGGTTCCTTTATGTTGACGATCAATGCTTCAATAAAAACGGTATTTTTTACACTCAAAGTCATTGTGACAAAGGTAATGAAAAATTGTTCAAAGCATAATTTTGAAAATCAGTCCCCGTTGAAATTATTAATAATTTTTACCATGTTTTATGAAATCTTAAAATTTTAGTCCTTCTGTGAATAACTATGACTTCTGCAATAAATATTACGTAAATTGTGTTTACCATCCTGAAACTGGTTCATTTAACTTGATGTAAGAGCTCAATGAATTAGTTACTTCTAACTTAAGTTGGACATTAAGAATGATAACGACAACCTCATCAGCAGATGAAGTCATTGATTAAAGCAGCTATCTGTTTCAATAACAGATTTTTAAATTATCATTTTTCCTTGGCTCAGTATTGCCGAGTAATATTTCCGTCCACTCCTTCCCTCTCTAGGAACGCGTATGTATTACATTCTTAAATAATTAGAGTCTTTTACCACTTTGTGGTGACTCGCTCTCTGTTATCTCGAAAATAATGAAGTTTTTTAAGTGATGAAGCCGAAGGGATCTGGTGAATGCCTTTTGACAATATGTTACGTGATTCAAACGTGAAAAAAGGCAGGAGGAGAGATTCACGAAAGACGGTGTCCCACGGCGAATATACCGGATAACTAACTGCTCGGAAGTGACAGTGTAATGTCTCAGCGTGAAATGTTTGTACGAAAAAAGAAACAAAAACCCATTGTTGTCTTTTCATTGAGATCAGAATATTGCCGCGTTTCTCCCTCAGGGGTTCTACGCAAATGAAATTAATCACTCATCCTCCAATGATGCATTAGATATGGCCTCCCCTGAGGACTAATCCTGTGTATACGCAACAAAATCATGGCGAAGAACACAAAATATACTGTTGGCGAGGGTAATGTGACTAAAAATTACGAACAAATAATCCCTTGACTCGATCCATGGAAAAATTTAATACAGCAAAAAAGCAACTGCACGATGAAAACAATAATTCGAGAAGTATTCGAATGGAATTTAAATGCAATTTTTTTGTCGATTCCATCGACGTGGATTTACCACAACATAACCACTCAAGAAATGCTCAGGTAATTCTTTTTAAGACATGAGGACGAAGTTCCAGCGGCGGCATTGAAAACGTTCAGTTTCGCCCTTCTCTCGATCTGAAATTCTTAATTCTTCTCCTTGACGCTTTTAGCGACAACGGACTGCGCCATTCAGGCGCCGATGTCTTTGATCGATCACATCACATCACGCAGCTATGCCCTATCATATGCATCCGTTAAAATAAAACCCTTACTTATTACGAATTTGAAACTATTATGTTTTTCACAACCCGAAGGTGAAGATCCTCTCCTTCCTATTCAATCCCTCAACAAGATGTAATGGAATTTTAATTTCCTCGCGTAGATCAAGAGAAAGCGTATGTAAATGGAGGATTGATTGTATGATTATTATATTATATAACATATATTATCATACATAACATATATATCATATAACATAGATTAAATTACTATATTCACCTTGAGTTGTATGGTGTTTTCAAGGTAGCAAGTGAGTAGGATCCTTTCGGCGAGGATCACGGTTCGAGTATCGGGGATGACGAAGTTCCCAGGGCTAGGGATCCTATTTGCTTGTGAAATACGCGCGACCACTTTCCACCGCTGCCGAGCAATTCTCGCTCGCCTTTCAATACTATTTTTCTTTTCCCGATTTCTTCCTTCTCTCTCTCTCCCTAATGTCCTAGCCGTCGTTAATGGTTAAAATGAGGAAAGCTGTTGCGCGCCTTCGTGAGTATATTCAGGGATATAATTGTGGTAATTAGTCTCCTTTGAACTAATTTCGAGGATTCAGCATGATGTGATGGAACTCCCACGTAATTAACGGGGAAAATTCACGAAGTTCTCCACCGGAAACAACTTCAGCACGACCTAGGTTTCGATGTGCCGCCTCATATTCAGAATGGAAATGTGTTACATCGAAATCTTGGTCGTGTTGGCATTTAACGAGTAGAGGTTGTCACTTGTAATTGAATTCCACCTGGCGACGAACTCCTCAGCGAGTTTTAATTGTTGAAATTATATCTAACGGGACATTGAGTGTGTTTTTTCACATACCCCCTCTGAAACTTTTTTAGACGGTGAAAACTCCAAATATTGCGTTAATAATATTTCCCCTACTATATAGGGCGTTGAATTAATGGTTTCTCCACAGATAGATACTACAGACTTCGCTCGATTCATCATTGTTATCCTTTCGTAAGGAATTCTTTAGACAGCAATGTTTAACACGTAGATGTAGTAAGCCTGTTCTTTTATGTGTGTATCTTTTGTTGAATTAACTAGATATTCCGTCCCGAAAAGGAATCCATATTCCATGATTTTTTATTCACATTCAGTCGCGATTGAGGCTAATAACCAGAAAACTTTCTTGCCAATAATTTTGAAAATTTCTTTGCTGAGTAAAATATTCATCAGATGATTAAGTTCGCTTAATTTATTCATAAATTACGATAAACTATCCCTTCTCTCTCACTGCTAGAATGCCGGTGGCGGTCTTTAGTTTCGGAGGAATTCATTTCGTCTGTAATTTAGAAATGTGCAGAATGTTTTGATATATTTTTTCTTAGAATCAACGTTACCTTCTCTCGGATTTTTATTCCTTAGACTGCAAAGCATTGCTATCAGGAGAATTTTTTCATTCTTAACTTTTCTGCGTGTCATCTTATGCTGGTTACTAAGCATGCTTGTTGCTATTCCGAATAAATAAACGACGAAAGACATACATTTTTCATCGTCGGTGTTCTGCTAGCACACGTTCTTGGCGCCTATACAACTCTGTCCTCCGCTTTCTTTCATTATTGGAATATTACTAATGTTCCAATAAGGAAAGCTTCACTTCTTTCACGCCTAAAGCCAAGAAATCATGGTGACACTTTTTTTTGTTCTGGAACCCGCAGTGCAAACGGAGTTCGTTACAAGATGCAGCGAACGAAACCCGGGTCACATTGACTATGTAAAAACTAAGTTGCCCTTATGATGGTTTATAAATAAATCGAAAAGTCGGCAATGGAATAATTGGAGTTGTAATTGGCCAAATCCCTCGAGATAGAAATATTCACATATCTTTCTGTGGCCGAGAAGTAACATATACGATATATATATATATAGTCGATATATAATCTGCCTACATTAGATATCCATAGCCATCTTACGAATTTTTTTGCGTCCCGATCTTAAATTCAACCAACCTGACAACGGAAATTTGCCACAGAACTTTCAGCAACTCACGGTAAAAGAAATTAGTCCCATGAATCTATCACGCCTCTCTTCTCACGGATTCTTTTCTCGCTGCCATTCTCATTACCGTGATTTTTCTTTTTTCGATGTTCCGAATTTCACTCCATTTGGGCAGTGCGTGAAAATCGTGGTACGATCGAAACATGTGCACGAAATTAAATGAGCGTGGAATGATCATGTCACGAGACTGTCTCCAAATGGGATTAGTTCTTTCGACCACTTTTCCTCGTGGGTTTTGGCAAAATACAATAATTGAGTTGCCAAAACCCTTCCATTAAGGAAGGAGGCACGCAAGGCTCTTCTTCCCTTTAAAGTGGTCTCGACTTTCTCAGATGCTTTCCTATTTTCGGACGTCGTACCCATTCTTTTTCTTACTTTTTTAAGTCTCGTCCCCTCGTCGACTTTTTAACGCAAGACTGAATCGCGATCCTGATTCTCACTCCGCGGACGGTCGTCCACGATTCTATTTCGGACTTCTATTTTTTTTTACACACACACTTCAGAAGAAAATAAACCTCTTTGTCAGAGGGAGGGAAAAGAAAAGAGAATTTTTGAGAAGGGAAGGTCTCGCTCTGATATGCCTTCCTTCGTGAAAGATTCCGTTCACTAAATACCCGGAGAATGGCCGGTTTAGTCGTCAATTGGTTCCTGTCAAAAAGGAAGGGGGTTCTCCAAGGGAGTGTGAACGAACTCCCGGGGCGTGGAATTTCTCAGTTTCGGTGTAACGATGTGGCACCGCTTCCAGTTCCCCGTCCCCAGTGGATTCCAGCCGTCAAATGGTGAGAGGCGGGTGGATCCGCGAGAAAATTTTCCGTCGGCCCCACGATTTGGAACCGTGTCGTGCAAAAATGACGTCCTTTCTCTCAGAATTTTTATTTATTTATTTTTTTTGGCACGGCGCGGGCGTCTCACATTCCTGCATTTCAGGTCCGGGAACAGGAGCGCTAGGCGCAGGAAATCATACGTAATTGTTGGGCGGGCATAGTAATCGAGTTCAGCGTGAAAATAATAATAATACGAGCGATAAACGTTCCTCTCATCCAAGGTAGCTTCACCATATGTCACAGTCGACATTCGGAATGCATCCGAGTAATTAATTTTGTTTTTCACACAAAATTTGATACAGATTTTTTGATCCAATTTTTGGGATAGGCAAAAATCTGAGACAAGCCAAACCACGTCCAACCAAAATAGCTGTCAACAATTAACTAAACATTCAAAATGACCGAATTTGTCAGCATAAGTGAGGGACATGAGTACCAACTTAACGCCACAAAATCGAATATGCATAGCCCGCGGAAATTCAAAATTCGCGATACATTTTGAACAGACCTCGTATCATGGAGCTCGAATGCATTTCCATCTCTTAAGGTTGCTGTCATGAGATATTTATAAAAAGCGTTTTTTTTCAGCTCAAAATGAGAAAATATGTGCGTATGATCCATCTCTCATGATGGAATTATATCTAATCATTTTGATTTTAACGTCATCATCAATCATAGAATAAATCACAGTGACGAACCGTGCGTACGAATTACATATATGCCCTATACTACGTATGTTTCTCTTATTTCCTCTTTTTACTCTTTCGGGCACGCGATTATTTCGGATCGGAAATTCTGAAATAGCAATTTCGGAATCATGTTATTGTTTCTGGTCTCCCTTTTATAGTCCAGCCGCGTTGAAATGCTCCTTCTCGGTGAACGGTGGGTGGAATTTCCCCCCCCCCCCCCTAGAAAAAAATAATAAATCGCGACCGGTTTCATTAAACAGTTGACATCATCAGGCTACTCAACGTCTAATGTCAAGACTCTCCTCATTTTCAGGGGAAAATCTTCGAGTTCTCCTCAGTGATCAATGCTCTGCACCTTGCACTCTTGTCTGACGAAATGTGGGGCCTTACCAGATGTCGACGCGTTGTATCCGATGTGTGCACTAGAGATCTTCCTCCTCGAGTGAAAACCATTCTTCCACGCCCGTAAATTCTTTCTTCCGAGGCGCTACTTGGAATTAGTGCACACGATTACGCGTCTCCTTCGAGACTCCCCCGGAGCATAAAAATAAGTGGCGTCGGCAGAAACAAGGCGAGTCGAGTAGGCTTGGGACGACCCAAATTTTTTAATGACCGATAGGAAAAATTCACCTTTTGCATTTTTATTGCGCACTTTCACATTTTAACGCACTGGCTTCAACCGCGAAATGTCCAATTCTCGTCTCAGCGGATACTATGGCCTGAAAAACGACAACTTCAACCGAATGTCAGTAATTATGTTTCAAGAGATCCTAAATGTACTTTAAATGTTGAGTATCCTATTCGAAGGGTCGTTAGATCGTTGGAAGTTAATAACCGTAGACGTAGACTAAGGATGACAAATGAGGAATAGGTGCTGAAAAAAACTTTTGGGTCAAAAACTAACTCTAAACCAAATCAATAGATAGTACCCTTTTCATCGATGAAGACAGAATAATGATAATTTTACGACGGTGATAATTAATCCACGGTTCCTTGAGAATAAGGAGTTTAAAGGGTCTGGTCAACCATCCTCTAAGGTAATCTGTCTTCGCAAGTATCTCTCTCTTATTAAGGCCTGTACGTGTATTTGAGCACGAAGGTAGGATTATGTGAGGATAAGTGCTAGGATACATTTGATTTAGTGAGTGAGATGCTCAAGAAGAAAAGATAATAAAAATGTAATTGATTTGGTATTGGTGGTAGGATAGGTTGCAAGGTGAAACATGGAGATGACATTGAAGGGTTGACGATAGATGATTGCTGGTAAGCACCTGCTTTAAAATGGAAACAATTTTAAATTCGAACTGAGAGAAGCGTCCCTTGTGTAAATCCCCCATTAATCGAAAACGGATATCGGTGTGGTAGGAATTCGGTAAAATATCTCTGTCACCATATCCTAAGCCCATCTTTTTAATTTCGAATGTAGCCACAATGATATGATGACCATTCCACTTTATCAACGGTTAGTTAAAATCGGTTAACACGAATTTATGGTCATATAATTGTTGCTCACAATGAATAGATATCCGATTTTCCCGCAATTTTCCTCATATCATTAAATGTTAATGGCACGCATGAGATTAGACGTTGAAAATATTCTGTGATTTATCAAACAGTAGAAAAATATTTTTTGGTATATGTTGGGCAAAAAAAGTTGACGTTCATGTTAGTTCATAATTGCGCATAAAACATCCTAAAAATGCATACAATAAAAACAGAAAATAATGTGTTATGCAGTAGTTATTAAATGAGATTACCAATTACTGCTGTCAATACGGGCCATTGAGAATAGAAACTTCCGGATTGCGATTTTTTGGGTGCAGAAAAAGGCGAATGAATTTAAACATTTAACGGTCAAGAAGTGGTGTAGTATATACGATGTTATCTCCTCGAAACCTAAGTGGAGATAAAGAATGGGATAGAAGGTCTCTGAAGACTAGGTACCATCGCTGGGATTTGAACCCCGGCCGATAGGTTTGGAAGACAACTCGCCAATTCGATAAAGATGTTATGATGTTATTTTCCCCCATTCATTTAGAGTAGAGATGGGCGATTTCAAGGAATGTATCGATTCGACCAAATCGATTCGAACCGCATTGTGTGAATCGATTCGCTCGAAAAATCGAATCCTCTAAATCGCTTCGAATCGCACCATGTGAATCGAATCGGAATCGTAACTGAATCGATATCTTAACTGAATCGGATTCGTGACTGAACCGGAATCGTGACTGAATCGGAATCTTAACTGAGTCGGGATCGTGATTGAATAGGAATCCTAACTGAATCGAATCGGAAAGGGAACGAATCGAATCAGAATCGGATCACAATAATCGAGAATCGTAGTTAAATAATCGATTTCCAAGTGAATCAAATCGGACTCACCCATCTCTAACTTAATCATAAGATGGAGATAACACTATCCACACCAATGGTTAAAGAAAAAATATTAAAAGAGTACTAAGGAAAAGGGATGAGCAATGGGACACAAAAGAAGAAACGAAAGTGGAAAAGAAGTGACCCAATGTAATTCAAATTGAACATTATCATCCGTCCGTGAGTGGGCCCGAGGCCACGTCTTTGTACCTGCTCCCAGAACCACCAACCAAAGGTGCCATTTGAATAAAACTTCAAAACAGCAGAGGTCTACCATCCCTATGTAGAGCGCCGAGTTGATGCCATGCATTTACGTAATGACCTCACCTTGATGACCACTCCTCCGCGCACCTGCTTCCTCTTATTAGTCAGCACAGGAAGCGCTTGCAGAATTAAAACGCCTTCTGCTCCGGAGCATTTCAAATCATGGGAGATTAGTGGCACGAAGTGGAGGCCGGGTGACGCCACAGGATGAATAACGCGGCATTGTTTTAACATCCCGGAGAACTACATCTGCTCGAATCATTCCCACGGTTCGTCTAATTTGCCTCGGTGATATTCTGGAGGAAGCCTAGCTTCGTTGCTTCTGGAGTACGTAAACTCGTTTCTCCTAAAGTAGAATCGTTCAATGGTTGGTGTCATACACTTTCGGCACAGATTTCGTGGTGTGACATTGGACCGATTCTAACTGTTACCCATCAGATGTCTTGATAATTACTTGTACGAAAAAGAGGGAACATGTAAGAGGGGCGTGGGCAAGCGTTGGTGGAACATGGGGTCATCAGGTCCCACGATACCAAGATACCACTTCATTTTCGTTCATAGCTGTTATATAATATATGTATAGATTTTGCTCATCGTGAGGCTTTTGAGATGTTGGTTTGGCGACGGATGGAGAAAGTGGGATACACAGAGAGAAAAACGAAAGAAGAAATTTTGAGAATGATAAGGGAGGAGAGGCGTTTGCTGCGAGAAATCCAAAAAAGAGAGGAAAGCCGGATGGAAGGGGTACTCAAGAGGCAATGGGTTGTTGAAGGTTGTAGTAGAGGGTAGAATATTGTTAGTGGGGAAGCGGGGTTAGGGGTAGGAAGAGAATAGGGATTTTCGATAGAATTATGAGGGTTGGAAGTATGCAGATTTGAAGGGGGGTTAAAGTTAGATGTTACGCGTCCAATCTAATCTAAGGATCACCAAAAACCCACCTTAACCGGTAGATTACCCTTCATCATCATCTTGTATAAGACATCGCAATGCCAAGATTATTTGAAAGTAATTATATAATTAAAATTCAGTAAACCCCCATTATCTCCCCATGACTCCAAGGTCTCAAAGTTCCGAAAGAGGGAAGATTGAGGGAAAGGGAGAGGAAGAAGAAGGAGCAATTTCATGACGAACATGAAGATGGAAAGGACAGATGAAAAGCTAGAGACAGAACAGGACTGTACTACTGGGAGGGAGCAGTACTTGAAATCTGAAACCTGCCCGAGGAAAGATTCGCCAAAGAAGAATAATTCGCCACGAATGAATTAATCTACTCTTAAACGTTATCTTAATTAAATAAATAACTGATTTGAAGAATGTAAAATGTTAGGGAGTTACAAAAACTTCAAATGCAAGTCTCGATTTACTTTTGCTTGGGGTGAGTTTGAGCCATAAACTGCTGTTTTTTGTTTGTTATCGGGCCGATCCATACCGCCGTGCATATATTAGTAGAACTCACAACACCTTCGTTGGGTCAAAACTCCAATCTTCCGCCCTGATAGTATAACTGGAATATAGTGTAACTGCTTTCCACGGCGTTAACAATCACTATTGCATTACGTCATTTCGATTTACTTTTTTTTGATCTCATTAGATGTTTGGGTACATAGTTGCAACTGTGTATTCCATCATTTAAATAATGAATCATTGCGATATGGGGTGTACTTGATGATCATTTGATGTAAATACCGCGGAATGTCGATATGCGAACCGTTAGCCAGATGTTAATATTTTTATTTAATACCAAAAGTTCAAATCAAAAAAACAATTTTTAGAGAGTAATTATCTTTAATTAAGGCATTCGTGAATTAAATAGGGATTTCAATTATGTGCTGGCCAGAAGAAATAGTCCAGTTTACTGTGAATTAAATAGTTGAATCATCTGCGATACGTTGTTGCGCATTGATATAATTATCTACTCATAAGCCAATCGGGTTATCCTGGGGGTAGCGCGCTTGCCGGCTGACTTTTTTTTGGAGGTGGTGAGGATAATCCATTTACGCCCTCCCAGGGAAGGTGGCCATGGGACGTGTGGGACTTGGACGGGAAACCCGGCCCATACCCACTGAAAACCACAACACCTGATTGTGTCTATTGAATGAAGGCAGCACCTGTTCCAGGCGGACGTCATCAGGCCTATCCAACTCCCAAAGGTCGCGGGTTCGAGTCCCGCCTAGAACATGGGTGTTGTGTTTGTCCAATAGTGTTTTTTCTATGATTTGGAGAGGTGCGAAATGACCATAGCCTTCGAAGCACCCTATAAACAAAAATACTACTTCTACTCTAATTATGCAGGTATGCTTATTTTTTACAAGGAAAGTAACTGTATAAAATAATATTACAAACTGTTACCTACTTCCATCATAAAAATTAAGTGAATGGATCTACTTAGAGAGGTAAATTTTGGGATGCGACCTCACAGGCCATTCTGCACAGGTCTCAAAATGATAGACGAGAATCATAATTAATGTCACATGTAAACATAATTTGTAATGTCAACCTAGTGAAATTTAGGGTCTAAAAAGCTTATACGAGGAATTATTTCAATTTAAATAGTACAAACAATCTGTGAAAAGTAAGTAAATTTAATCTTTGAAAAGATCACTCTACATTTAACCATAGAGTAAGATTACTCTATGATTTAATGTAACCAACACGGCCGAGTCGCGGGACTGGTTCAGGACATAGAGTTATAAGTTTTAGTTATAAGTTATGAGGGTTTAGTCTCTCTGGTTCTCTAACTCCCATTATAACTCTATGGTTCACGGGATCATCTATTCAAAATTAAAACATGTTCTAACATGGGTGTCGACAGGGTTGGGCAGGTGGGGGCAGCTCAAATGAGCGGTAAAAAATATAAAAGGAAAAACAAAAATGTATAATATACAAAAAAATTAAAACTAAAAATCTGTTTTTTATCATATTAAAATGCATTAACAAATAACGTTAACAAATGTACATAATTAGATATGAATAATACATTCATATCGATATATTTCTTGTTAATTACATTTCCTTCATTCCCTGTATGTCCTACACAATTTTAAGATCCCCCCCCCCAGCTTGAAAGCTGGTGACGCTGGTTGTGTTCTAATTGTGGTCGCATGATCTTCTGGTCCTCAGGAATGAATGTGAAAATCTTGCCACACGGTCTACTGCAGTCAGGATCAATCGATGCATATCTGTCCGGGTTGCATAGGGCCGTTCGTCGTTCAGGAATTCCTCTGGGGACATTTATCATCCCATCGTTCTCTTCCTTCATTTAAAGCGACCATAACAGAGTAGCGTTGACTGAGTAACCCCTTTTTGTTATGTGCATATCTGAACGTGCCAAGGTTGGTCGTCTTACGAAACCCTTGGGAGTTCTTTTTTTCTCTTACAGCAAAAACAGTTCCAAATTGACAATTGTTCGTTCCCTGAAACAGCGGGAACCACTCTCTTAGAGATCGCCAGATCCTTAAGTTATTCACAGAGAAAGTAAATGCAGTGATCTTCGCCTCTTTCCTCCACAATGGCTCGAATTGACGACACTCTGCGGGGCCGAGACATTTTTTAATGATATTTTTTTCTCCTAATTCTCTCCGAAATTATTTTTCGAACAGAAATTTTTCCTTCCAGCTCTCCCTGGCGGTCATGTATGTATGTACATAAATATATCTTTGTCGCGTACGGGGGATTTAGGTCGCTGAGGCCTTTTGCATATTATTCCGACCCATGTTCGATGGACCGTGAGTTAAGAAAAGACCAGCCGCCGGCATTGGTCCTGCCATTAAGTCCTCGCGGACCTCATCCACATCGTTCGCGGATTTGAATTGCAACTCCCCTTTGGATCTGGGTCAGTGGAAAATATTACAGCGGAATAAGATTCGCACGCCATGTTGCTTGGGGATTAAAACAAAATGGAATCGCCTTCTTTTTTTGTTTTCTGGGAAAAGGTGCGGCGTCCACCTATTGATCCTATATTCAAATCCACTGTGCCCAAGTTTAAATGCCCGTCGATGTGGTGGTGAGGAGGAAAACAGACACTCAAACGAAAGCCATTTATTCTCCTACCACTCCCATCAGATATAAACACTTTTAAATAATTATTATAATATCGAAAAATACACAATACATTAAAATAAAAGGGTAGATGGTGCAATATGTTTCATAAATGATAAATGATTAGAACCTCACCCTCGGGAAGAGACCATTCTTTATTATTAATAATTTAAGTTATAAATTTATTTTATTAAGTTATGTTAGAAATTTAATGCCTTATTTATTTAAATTTACATAAAATTCCAAAATTATTCACAATTTTATACTTTTATAAATACTTTATGGCAATAATAATACTTTCTAATACTAGTTTATAAATATTTGATAGAGTGCAGCATATCCTGTCTGGTTGAAGGTTTTAATTTCTCTCTTGGTAACTATTTAATATATTCACATGAATTAATTTAATATATAATCTTGTTTCTGGATAAATAAGACCAACATTATTGCAATTATCATTGCGACTTTCCTCTCCAGCATCTGAATTATAGTCGATATTAGTTTATTTTTAATGTAAGGTAAGGTAAGTCATTTAAATTAATGTCTATTTTTTTATAAAATGATATATTGAGGGGGACAGAAAGATGCTCCAGAACTATTTTTGTAAGGTTCTTAATGAAATCATATATAAAACTTCAGCTACATAAGTGTACTACACGCTGGTAATGAAAATCTCTTCTACATTTTACACAATAAGAATTAATTTCGCCCATTTTTCTAGTCCTTCAGCAAAGGTCCCTGTGCGATGCTAGAAAATATCATGCAATTTCATTTAAAAATTTTATAAATGTGAATATTAGTTGGAATTTAAGCCACAGGAAACAACCATAAGGGACAATCATTGAACCAAGTTATAACCCGTCCTACGCTTGCTTTAAACTCTTGCTAAGATTTATCGACTCCCTCATCTATTACGTGATCTTTTCCATTTTTTATGGTACACATTATATGCATCATTAGCAAGGAATGTCTTGAGACGAAGGAAAAGTTGTCGTTTCAACGGTATACCCTTCAGTGCGATCCACTTCGACTCTATCAGGAAGTGGCGGTATGGTGTTCCTGGGAAAATAATTCGAACTAATCCACGTAGGCTATTCTTTGGTGAAACAGTAAGGCATCATTTGATTATTAAGACATTAGAGCTTTATCAATGACTGCGTTTATTCATTAATCCAATAATAA
Organism: Rhinocypha anisoptera; assembly: GCA_011762765.2. Classification (NCBI taxonomy): domain Eukaryota; kingdom Metazoa; phylum Arthropoda; class Insecta; order Odonata; family Chlorocyphidae; genus Rhinocypha; species Rhinocypha anisoptera. The sequence goes on from WURS02272008.1 coordinate 17,551, forward strand.
CGAAGTCTTTTCGATTATGTAAATGCATATTCCATTCTTATGTTCCAAAACTGTGCAATCGCGTCGAGCTTTAGCGAACAATGAATTATTTAACCTTTACTCCAGGCTTGAAAGTACTAGAAGGGGTACCGACGGAGAAACTTTAAGTTGGGACGTAAACATAAGAGATGTAACAGGTTCACTTTTACGACGAGACTGGAATAAAAAAGGTGGAAAGTGAATCTGAGATATTTACAAATTTGCGTTAGCATTGATCTATCGCAAAATATATCCGATATATACATAAGTAAAAAAATTGACTTCACAGAATTTTCCATGTTCTAAAGGTGACAGTGGAAATAAAATTTAATACCCATGATATCAAAAAAAAGGAAAGTAGAATAAAAATATTTATGCCTCACTCTCTAAACATGAGTATGTTACCTTTTTGATAATTATATAACTTATGGTAGCAATATGCGTCATGATGGAGTTTTAATCATTGGTAACAATTGAGGGTTACATGTGAGGAAAAGAAAGGACTCTATTTATAAACTAAATTATGCATAAATGCTGTTGAACACAATATGAAGAGGAAGTAACGCCAATGATGCAAATGAAGAACAGCTACAAAAAGTATTAGTACAAACTGAAGTTTATGGTAGAAAATTTCTGAGGTTGCATTATTTGATTGGTTACCATTTTTATAATTCACAAATTGAAGTTTTCGTTTTCCACTAACATTTGGTGGTGCCACAAAAGGAATTTGGCACCTTGCCCGTCCAACTTTCAGTCGTTGCGCCCCTCTCTCCAGACATCAAACGGGTACGGAAATCACAAAGCCAGAAATGACTCAGGGCGCTTTTACCGCCTCTTGTCCTACACATCAGTGGTCTCCAAATCGGTGTACGCGTATTGCTGGGGGTACGCAATTCTATGCGATGTGGTACACAAAAAACGTAAGTGTGTCTTCGTGTTAGATAAGTTTAAAAAATACTGGTTGAAATTGTACTTACAACTGCAAAAATGTATTCCACACCCCTGTTCAATCAATTTTTAGTACGGGCAATTCATTTTTTCTAAAAAAGGTGTACGCGGTAGAAAAAGTTTGGAGAGCATTGGTATACAGAGCACGTAAAATCTGACGTTACTTAACAGGTCCTGCCATTCAGGTGATCTACAGCGGAGAGACTTCCTTGCCGAGATGCGAAAGTTGACGAAAGATCGCCGCCAACATTACCGGCCACTTTTCCATCTTTCGAAACATTTTTCCGCCGCCCCGTTTTCAAACCACGCACCATTCGCGTTGTTGCACCTCAACAATCGACGCGTCTTCCTGTTTCAGCCGTGGCTCTCCAGCAACAGATGGCAGGACAGTAGCCTCCACTGCTTTTTTGTCTGCCGCCTGCCGCCGAAGCTCTCCTCCGAGGAGCCCATTCATTTTCCACAGAGGTTGCCACC
>WURS02272116.1:0-18988 GCA_011762765.2 Rhinocypha anisoptera
TCCGAGTGACAGCTCAGTGGGTCGAGGTTGGCTCTCACCGAGCCCACAAATGCCATCGGTTCTTGTGGAATGATGGCTAGTGCACTGCGCAACTGATTCAGACCGAGCGCGTTACTCGGAACACCGTCGATCGCCACTCGACCTTTAACCTCCACCATGCGAAACAGTGCCGCCAAGACCGAGCTCTTGCCCGCACCAGTGCGACCCACAATGCTCACTTTCTCCCCGCCACGCACCTCAAAAGTCAAGTCCTTGAGCACGTCGTTCTCTCCGTCGTAGCTCAGACTAACGTGGTCAAACTCGATCCGACCTGAGCTTGGCCAGTTTTCCGGTAGACGGTAGTTTGTTTCGAGCGGGCCTTCTGACTCTAACTTGGTGTACTCCTCGAGTCGTTCCGCCGAGGACATCTTTGTCTCTAACTGTGCTGTCTCACGCACAGCAAATTCTATCGGTCCAAACAACTCGAAAGCCATAGTCAGTATTAAACCAGCTGTTCCACTCTGAATATCTAACAAAATCAAATATTTTTATAAATGCCCAAACTGAAATTAACTTACCTTTAAGCAACAACAAGCTTACTGCAACCGAGAAGACGTAGAATTGGCAAAGAAAATCAATAACTATGCCAAACAGATTAAAGAAACACCAGTAGGTAAAATATCCAATTGAATGGTTGTTCTGGTGATAGTAGAATTGTTCAGTCAGCAGATTCTCAGCTTGAAAGGCTCTAATAGTGGTGAGACCACTCAGTGTAAGGTGAGTGTGACTAAGCACCGGACTGCGTAAAGTGCTTTCAAAACGCTTTAGTTCGCGCGAAGGGTTTGCGTAAAAAGTACGAAGAAAGTAGCCAATAATTGAGATGATTACTGCGGGTATGATGAGATAGAAGTTGAAGTATGAAATGAAGACTACAGTTGCACAAATTTCAATAGTCATCTGGAATATGTGATGATGTTAGTATGCTACAACATAAAACAAATTGATGTTGGTGCAGTCATTAAACTTACAGTAATGTATTTGCCAAATGTATCGGCAATATCGTCTAGTGTATCCATATCTTTAGTAAATCGATTTAATATTCGACCTAGAATTATATCATTTATTTGAATTATATCAGTTGTTGAGTTAACGTGGCATTTGAAAACTAACCAGTTGGGTTTCTATCCAAGAATGCGATTGGAGCACGCATGAGAGCATAGAAGACTCGATTGTGAATGTTGGTCGAAGCGGCCAGGCAAATCCAATTTAAACAAATCCACTTAGAAATAGTAAAAATAAGTCTACCAACAATAAGAATAAGATAGATCATTGAGTTGTAAGTCACATCGGTCGGATCACTGTCAACTTTTGAGTCATCATTGTTTGTCCTGTTGTGGTTGAAATTTGTGGTTATGAGATCTTCATCTACAAGTAAGACTCACCATTGAGAAAGCCATAGTTGAGACCAGTTGCACATCAGTTGCTCAGAGGCCACAAGCAAGCCAACAGCGGTGAGAAATACAGGCCAACTAATTACCGATTTGAAATAGTTACGGTAGGTTTCAAGGCTGACTGCACCTGTTATTATCTCTTCCGGTTCTATATCTTCTGAGTAGTCTTCATCTGCCTAGTTACAAGATGGTTAATTCAAGTAGATTTAAAAACTTATATTTACATCTGAAACAGCGCTCAGTTGCCGTTTATAATCAACATTTCTTTTCTCTTCTTGATCTTCCTCTTGAACAGTTTTTTGAATAAAGTCAATGAGTTTGCTGTCTGACTGGAGCACATGGTCATAGGTGCCATAAGCCAGTGGTTGGCCCTTGTTGAGAATGAGAATCTTGGCAGAGTTTTTGATGAATTGTACCTGGTGAGTGACAAGCACCACAGTCTTGTCACGGAGATAGCCCTCGATGCACTGCTCGAAGATGTGCTTGGCCACCTCGGCATCTACCGCACTCAGTGGGTCATCTAGCAAGTAGATGTCCGCATCACTGTACAGAGCTCTGTAGAGATTCAAAACCGATTTTATTGATTGGTTTCACTTAGGCTACATTGTTAATAAAAATACTGTCTGTTTATAACCTTATAACTTCAAAAATACCAGCTTTTAACCCTTTCGCTCCCAAAGGCGCTATCGGGACGTATGTGTCCCGCTCATTCAATTAGTGATATAAGGCTTATCTTTTACTGATTATAATCATTGGGATCAAAAGGGTTAAGGTGACTATTTAAGAAAAGTTGGCTTATAACCTTACAATTTTAAAAAAATTCAGCCTATAAACGTTGATTTTTCAAAATGTCTGCGTATAAACTTACATTTTTAAATTGAAAGTCTATTACAAAGACTTGTCGAGTTATAACCAAAAACGTTCTTAACCTTTTCGATCCCAAAGATTATCTGCCTTATATCGCTAATTGAATGAGCGGAACACATAGGTCCCATAGCGTTTTCGGCAGCGAAAGGGTTGTTGTCAGGTTATAACTAGACAGTATTTTTAACAGTGTAGTGCAATGCAAACTAACCTGGCCAGTGCCACCCGAGCCTTCTGCCCACCACTGAGAATCACTCCTCGCTCGCCCACCAGAGTCTTCTCTCGGTGTGGCATCGAGTCTAGATCCACACGTAGAGCACAGGCTTCGATCACTTTGCGAAATTTGCGTTTATCGTAAGGTTGTCCAAAGAGAATGTTAGCCTCGATAGTATCGTTGAAGCACCACGGTTCCTGTGCTGCATAGGCCACTTTGCCAGCAATGTTTACACTGCCCGAAACAATACTTGGCTCGTTTAGCAACGAAGTCAGAAAGGTGCTCTATCAAACGATATATGATTTTACTAAGTTTTAGTTGAATTTTAACCTTACCTTGCCTGAGCCAACAGTTCCAATCACTGTTAACAACTCTCCTTGTTTTACCCGAATCGAAATGTCATCCATAGTAAACGAATCGTGAGCTTGCCATCTGATGGCAGCATTGTTCACTTCAATCGGGTAAGCATTGACTGTGTCTATTCGGTGGTAAGCCGAATTTCGCACTTCTCCTCTATTTTCACCAATTTCTTCCAGCATCAAGTATTCCTAAATTATAATTATCCGAAGCCACTGCGTCAATTTTCACTTTATGGCAATTAGAATGTAATAATTTACCTGAACACGTTTGCTTGAGGTCATTATTTTGAAGAAAAAGGCCATGCCATCGCTAAAAAACCAGGCCATGTGGAATAGAATCGAGCCAAAGATTGTGATCACAGTGTAAACTTTGTGCGAATTGAGACTGTGACCTTGCAGAGCATACATCACAAACATGGCAAACAATGTGAGTGGAGACACCAGCTCAAAGAGAGGATAGTAAATTGTGCTTAAAATTTGAAGTTTTTTGTTTTGATTCACCTCTTCTCTGTTTAGAAAACAATGACTGTGTTAAATAAGAATAATGTGATTTTAGTGAAATCTAACCTGCGCGCATTCGAGATCAAATTGTGAAAGTGCTTCTCCCATGCGTACATCTTGATGGTTCGCATGAACCGAATGATCTCCGTCATCACACTAACCCGTCGGTCAGTTTTCTCTCTCAGTTTCTCTTCATAGTCCTCGATAGCATTACCCCCAAAGTAGTTAATTGGAACAAGAAGAATCACCACAGCAAGTCCAACAAAAGTGACATTGCCCAACAAGAGATAGCAGTAATAAGTGCCAATCGCGGTAATGATTGGCTCTGAGATCATGTGACCAATGTGATATCCAAACTATCCGAAAAAGAGAGAAGAGCTGTTAGGTGTGATGGGAAATCTAAATTGATCGACTAGGTACATCATCGAATGTGTCCGCATCGTTGCTCATCAAGTTGACAATCTGTCCCGCATTAGTGTGTTGAAAGGCACGGTTACTAAGCCGGAGTGTTTTGCGATAGATCATGGTAATCCACGCTACTCGCATTCGAGTGCCCCAACTGTCCGAGTAGAGGGTTCGAGGTGTGTGAAAGAGTATGTAGAGAACTCTGGAAGCAATCATGCCCAAGCAGCACAGCCACGCCCACCGGACGTCGTGTGCACTGGGATCAGTGAAATACTGCAGTAGATTTGCCAACATCAGTGGCTTGAGTAGGTTGTCACACAGTTGCTTGATGATGGTCAAGCCAACCACCGGGATTAGTTCCCGCCAAAAGAGACGCAGTGAACACCACGCAAAGCTTGCTTTTGGTTTCACCTGTTCCGCTTTCCATGCTCTAATCCAAGATTTAGCACATTTAGCACAAACCAATACCACAAGAACTTACAAGTAAACCAAACAAACCTGTAACTTTGAGTTTGAAATTATTCATACTCTTTACTACTCTTTATATCAGTAGACTTTAAAGTGTAAAAAATTTTCCTGTGAGGCTAGAAGGGGAGATTTTGAGCTTTGACTTTGATGATCTATATTGAAGTCAATGAGGTCAAATCAAATGTTCAAAAGTCTAAGCCCAAAATCTTCTCTCCTAAAAGCCTCACAGAAAAATCCCTTTACATTTTAAAATCTACTGACCCAATGATGAGTTCAGTATATGAATTATTTCAAAGTCGAGGTTACAGGTTCGTTTGGGTTTACTTGTCAGTATATTACATACAGTTCTATTTTATCTGCTAATTTCTCCGAGTCGAGATGCTTTGGACAAGTGCCTAGGTCGGCCAAGTTGAACTGCCGTCCGCGAGCGTTCCAAGCGATGTCAAACGACCACCTCGACAAGTGGACAATCGAGAGTTATCATCAACAAAAATGTACTCCCACCTCACAAATTGGATCATGATCAAAGAAAAAACACCTACAGATTGAAGAGCCGCGACCAGAAGGAAGCTCGGTCGAATCGCGCTTCTTGTTGTTTGATAGAAGCCATCACGCACTGTGCCATGTGCCACACTACACCAGCTGCTTTGATCTACTCGATGGTGAAGCACACTGCATAGTATTTCTCTCCGTAGCTATATATACAGATGGTTGCGAAGAGATTTACTACTGCCACTGATAGCGAGTGCCACTACTTATGGCATATCGTCACTTGAACGTGTTGCAATTCCAGCAACTCTGCACACACACCAGTTGTCATAACGTTTGTCTAACGATTCCATGTGCGGTGTTATTGCACCATGCAACCCCTTAATCAACAACCCTCTTCAAGATAACATTAAGAAAGAATATCGTGACTCATCATTTAATTTAAACCGTCACTTGACTTTGGAATACATTAATTACTTATAATATATATATATATTTTTATTGAATATTATTATATTATGAAATCAGACAGGCTAGTAGTACAATAAAAACAGGAAAATTCACACAAGCATACAAACACGAACCGGGAAGGCATCCGAGGTGAGCTTACAGAGACAGAACAATGTGGTACATATGAGTTTTTAAAGTATACATCTCAATCATCTGGTACGTTCGTAGAAAAGAATATAAGGACTGCCGTTATCACGTAACACTGAGTCCAGTGTTGTAGGGGAAACACTTGAGTCGCTAATGAAGTACCACTTTCGGATAGACTCCGCCTCACTAGGTGGTGTTCGAGGCGAGGCGCCATCCACCTCGGGCTGTTGGTGCTGAAAGTCCTGGTAGCATACACTGAGAATGTGATCTATATTGGACACAAAGGGTTTGAGGTGCAGAAATCGTCGCAGATTGGTGGCGTGAAACTCATCGGGACGTACGCACACGTAGGCCATGTAGTGACCACCGCGCAGCGAGCCAGAGTGAATCACCGCACCGTAGAGTCGATACTCGAGCCGGTGTTCGTTGCTGTCGCTGATCTCCCACGGATCACACTCCGGCTCGTAGAAACGGGAGAAATACTCGTAAATGCGGCTTGTGTAGGGCGCCAGGTGGAAACGTTCAGGAAAGGAGATCGAGGTGGTCAGCTTTTGCAATGCACGCCGTCCATTGGAGCCAAAGCGTTTGAGGTGGAGAATGAGAACGGGCGGTGGGAGAGCGATGAGCTGGCAACGCACCGCACGCGAGTACATCTTGCTGCCGGCTCGCTTTGAGCAACACTCACAGAGGTACTTGTTGGGTCCGTCCAACATTTCCTCCTTGATAAAGCTACGGAAGAGGGCACCGAGATCACGGTTGTCGTACTGTGAGTCCGTGTCCGACATGCGTTGGTGCGCAAAGTGGTAAAACTTGGAACGAAACTTCTCGTCGATGTGACTCAAACACGACGAATCACTGGCCGACTCATCACTGGAGCCAGGATCGTCGCCACTGTCCACTTGCTCACCGAACAGGTGTTCATCATCATCCTCGTCGGTGCCATTTCCGTTTATGATCACCTCCTTTTCGGGTTGAGGCAAATCGCTGTCTTGGCTCACCCCATTCACCAAGCATTCAAGAAGATCTGCCTCGATTTTCTCTCTCACCGGCGGTGAGTAGAGTTCCTCACTAGAGTCATCTTTGGAATATTTCACATCACTCACACTGTTGTCATCTTCCAATTTGGGTTCCTCCAGTGGCGGGTTTCCTCCGTTGGTCATTGTTTGATCAGTCTCCATAGCTTCATCTTTGATCTTGATCGTTTCAAGAATGTCATCGAATGAAATCGTTTCGATTTCCAAATTTTCAGCTTTAACCTCTTCAGTCACGATTATTTCCTCTTTGACCACTTCGTTATCCTGCTTCGGCTCATCCTTCTCGGTCTCGCCATCCGAGTCTTCCTGATCGGCCATGTTGCCGTTGACGGTGTCATCCTCACTGTCATCTTTGACCCCCGACCTAGCAATCTTGCGAGCCTCACGCCGAGCCGCCTTCTTCTGTTGCCTTTTGAGTTTTCTCTCTTTCGCAGTTAACTTGTGTTCCTTCTCCTCAGGTTCTGGCCTGTCCACCTCGGCACCATCCACCTCATCATCGTCGTCGTCGTCCTCATCAGGCTTATTGCGTTTTCGGTTTGGATGAGTGGGCGTCGGCATGTGTCGATTTAGAGATAGTGAAAGGTCAATGAAGGGCTCGAAAGTGAAACTACGGTAGCCACACGTGGCGCAGTGGATGATGGAAAGCAACTGCCCGCCGAAGACCGCATCCACCACAGTGTGTTTCGCCGCAATCTTGAACCGATTTGCTCGGCTCTTCTCCTCGTCGCTCGCATTCTTTGGATCACTGATATCAAGTGCTTTGATCAGTGCGGTTACTTGCCGAGCTGACTCAGATTTCTTCAACGCATCAAGAAGCGCGATCAGCAACTCCTGTGAGTCGTGCTGATACCAGTTGTCAAACTGAGAATTGACTTTACGAATTTCATTTAGTAAAAAGCGAGGATTGTTAGGTCTAGAAAGAGAAATGTGTGATAAGTAAATTGATAAGTGATTGTGTAGGACTTACTTTTTTTCAAATAATCTACTTTGTAAATCGAGAAACTCTTGTACGAGTATGGAACTGGGCCGCTCTAGCGGCACTTGCCTCTGCTCGCTAGCGAAGAAGCTCTTGCCTTCCCTCTCGCGAAGGTAGAAAGTCTTGGCATTCCACACGTAGTCAGCGGTAGAGCGCTCCGTGAGAAGATGATACAGCAGGTAGGTCTGTCCCATGACCTGCATCACCGAGTTGTAGTAGCACGTGTTGCCCACGTTGGAGAGGCCAGCGGGCACCGGGCTCACCGTGATGAGATCCGCGCTGGGCATCGTGGCTTCACCTGCTGCCAGCTCTTGCTGCTGCGGCGGAGGCTGTTTCGGTGGAAGGTCAAGCGACACTCGGCCCATCTGGCCGGTGATCACCTTCACCTCTTCCTCCACACCACCCTCCTCAGTTGCTAAAGTGTCGTCGTGTTCCCGGGTACGGTTGCGTGCCAGAGCCAGCTGCTTCTTGGCCTTTTGCTGCTGCTGGTACTGGCGTTGACGTTGCTGTTTATTCCGTGCAGACTTCTTTGCCATCCTTCGCCCGGGTCAGCACATCCAATGGTCAGGCACACCACCAGGCGACATGCTTTGTGTGGCGAGGCGATGGCAAGGAGCGCGCGCGCACCTCCAACTAGGACACAAACCAAGTAGAGCAATCACCAACGATAACTCACTCAAACACGCACTGACACTGATCAGGACAGACGAACAGTGTGAGCAGAGACCGAGTTTGAGAGAACACGAAAACACGAGCGAGGGGATACGATTGTTGCGACACACGTGCCTTGCCACTCAAAGAGAAAAGACAACGAGGGAGAGAGAGAGAGAAAGAGACAGCAGCCAGAGAAAAGAATGAGCACCGTCGTGATGCAGACACCACTTTGTTTACGCATGTGTCTGTCTGTGCACCACTGGCCACTTCACAGACTACGTTACCGCCTTTGTCACCATTCCTTTGTTTTCATTCACTTTTGCCACTCAACAGGGTCAAACTTACATGTTTCAAGTTTAAAGTTTCATTTTTATACATTTAATTTAATTTAAATAATTAAAATTTTAAACTTGAACTCATTTATGATTTTTGGTATTAAAATTTAGTAAAAATTAAAATTTAATTAATTTTAAAATTGAACTTGACCTGCATATAACTTTATAGTTGTAGAAGCAAGTTCAAAGTTGAATTTGTTCTTTCTTTTGGATTAAAGAAAGTATTTTAAATTACTTATTGAAAAACTTACACTTTGTATCGTTTGACAAACAAAATAAGACTTAATCTTAATTCAAACAAAAGATTGTTGATTTTATTAAATATTATTTTAAATTCAAAATGTTTGGTTAAAAATAGCAAAAACAATTGTAAACTGTAAGAACTGTAATATTTTTTTATTGATCGATAAAAAATAGAAAAATAAGATAACTCTTTTTCATTTTTAAAAATGCAAACTGGGAGGATAAAACTTAAGTTTGACATTTCAATCGAGAAACATCGAAAAAAGATAGAATAGAATACATTCTCTCTTAGGCAGGAGTGAATTTACACAAAGAGAATTGAATTGGTGTTGTTAAAAGAGACGATACGACTTGGGAAATCGCACGTGAATTTGGCGTTCCAGGTGGTTCACCACGTGATTCCACTCGAGCTTCTTGCAAGCCTATATTTTGCAACAAAAACAAGAGATTAGAATTCAAAATAGATGCTTCTCACAATCAGAAATATGATTTTGTCATTAATCATTAATTTTTCAAAATTACTACAATATGAAGAATGGAGAAAAGACAGTGCATTAGGGGTATAGCAAAAAATATATATTTTGAAATACTACAAAAATTATATTGGAAAATGTATTTTATTTTTTTAGTAATATTTTTTATTTTAGTAATAATGCAGTATTCCCCTCGATATACGAACTAATGAATGTTTAGAGTTGTTTTTTTTAAAAAACATGAGCCGGTCGTTTTGGCCGGAGAGTCGTACATAACAAGTGTCACTCCCTCACAACCTTTAATTATGAAAAAACTTTATATATAACTTAAATTTTTTCTTCACTTTCAATGTTTAACATGTATTTTTTGGTCACTTACTGATTAAGAAAAACTATTAATTACTTCCTTTCAAATTCGAGTGCCAAATTTAGATATTTTGGTTATTTTATACAGTAGCGCCCCAGGAGCACTGATCCCGCACTACACACCGGGGAGCTGTTAAAAGCATGCAACACAAAGAGCAACGCATGCGCACAATAGATTTCCCTTTCTATTTTATATGCATGCTCCTGGGGCGCTACTGTATGTTTATTATTTTTTCAAACATATCAGTTGAATCAATGTTTAATCAATTTTAAACCTACTTATAAACTATATATTTGTCAAGTCAACTTTTGAATCGGTCAGTTCGTAAAAGGGGGAAGACTGTATTAGAAATATTAATAGAATTTTTTTTTGCTATACCGCTAACCCGCTATTTTTCTACAATATCACTAGTTTTTGACAATATGACAAAAAATCTTATCTGTGAGTGTGCAAAGTGCAACCTACCTTGATAATGCGTTTCTCCGTTTCGAGACTGGCGGAGAGAGGGCTGTCCTGGCCACAACTCTGATTATTACCGTTTGGCTCTTCAGTGGCACCGCTTTGCGAAGCCTTGGCCACCAACTTGATGTACCGTGCATAGTGCTGGTGGACCAGTGCGTGTTGCTCGAAGAAAACGTTCACCTTGCTCTCGTTGACATCCTTGTTGAGGAGGGTCAACTTGCGCCAGATGTCATCGATCTGGGCGGTGATCTGTCCAGCATCGGCCGCCATTGCAGTGTGGGTTCGCCGGTGTTTGACCAGTCGACACAGTGCCACCCCCTTGACCACCATCGCCTCGATCAACATCGATCGCTTCTTCTCCATTTGCTTGATCTCGCTCGGTGTCCCACTGAGCACCTTCTTCGGGTCGAGTTTCAGAGTGGAGAAGAAGTGAAGCACCTCGAGGTAGGTCACCTGGTTCAGAATGCAATCCGCCAGCTCGACCTGAGCCTTCAGTTTGGCCTCTTTGGCACACTCGCTTCCAGCGTCCTCCTGTCCCTTGTGCGGATTCTTCAGACTCTCCCCAGCCAGTTGTTGTAGCTTGGCCAACAGGAAACGAATGTCAGATGCTAGGGTCTGATTCGATTCCAACTCCTGGAGGTATTTTTCCGCGTCGGTCTTGCTAAGTCTATATAAAAAATTACAATCATTTTAAGCAACTCAAAACAACCAATCGTACTTGGAAACGAAAGATAGTTTGTGATCAAGCAGATCCAACTCTTCCTTGGCAGTCTCCTTCTCCTCCTTGTTCTCCTTCTTATGTCCATTCTTGGTGGAAGCGGTGTGCTCAAAGTCGACAAACATGGTAACTCCAAACAAATTAAGCTTCTTGACTGCCTCATTTTGACTAAGCGAAAGCCACCCTTCGAGCGAGCATCCGTGGGCACTCTTGAATGGCAGATTCTTGAGAGTTGGCATGCAGTTGCCAGCTGCGGCCAGTGAAGAGACGTAGAGAGGAGTGATCACGTTGGGTTGCAGTGTGAGCACATTGGCTCGCTTCGACTCGTTAGCTTGCATCGCCTGGTAGTGCGACGAGTAGAACGATAAACTCACCGTGTCACGTAGTTTATGGTTCAACTGAACTGGCAGCTCGGTTAGCCGCTCCAGGTGTGTCGTCGATTCGTGTCGAATCTGCAACATCACCTTGAATTCGCCCTTATCCACCTTGACAAAGTACTAAAAGCAAAAATATTAATTTACACAAACACACATTTCACTCGCAAAATTGCCACTTACATTAGCTGGATAGGCATCACCAGAAGCGCGATAACCCTTGTTGCTGTCAAACAGCATCCACAGTTGCGACTCATAAAAGGATTCGTAAAGTGTTCCGGAAAGCAGTGGGAAAGAAACGGTAAACTCGGTAGATTTGGTCTAGATTTTAAGTATAAAATATAATTAAACTGTTAACATGTTATTAAAAACAACTCACAAATTTAAGATTGTATGTGAGGATGAGCTCGTAAATAGGCTTGCCTTCAGGCCACATATTTCTACTATCAAGTGGGTTTATTTTGTACTCAGCAGGTCTGTTTTAAACAATAAATACAAATTAATCAAATAGGTAAAAGAAACAATGGCAGAACTTACTTAATAGATTGCACAAGAGAATTCAACTTGACAGCAGGACTGATCTTGGCCGCTTGAGATCCATAGTTGCAGACATCGAGTCGGGTGACACAGTTGGAAGCAACAATACGCACCGGATTGTGGCCCACCAGGTTGACATGTTCGAACTCGATTTCGAGACTAGTGTCGGCCTCGCCCATGCAAGACCACCACTTGCCGAAGCACACCTCCATCGTGTAGCCACCCAACACTTTGGCGTGATACTGATTCTGCGATTGTGGAGCCACCGCGAGATGCTTGAAGAACTCGTGATTGCGGAACGCCTCTTGTGGCTTGAGTTGCACGGTGTGCAAGACAAACTTGCCCACCTCGCTCTGGTGACCATTCTTCACAGTCAACGTAGCTGCCACTGCATTCGGTGGCACATAAAGAAAAACTCGCTTGAAGTGACCCGAACGGGACACATCGTTCAAAGTGATCTTCTCATCCTTCTCCACCACCCGTGGCTTTACAACCGTGATAGGAACTTTAAAGACCGGACCCTTCTCGCAGCAATTCACATCGAAAGCTTCAATCTAAAAAATCACGTCAAAATTAAAACCACCTCTCTCTCTCCCCAACCCAAGTGTCATAAGCTTACCATAGCAAAGTTGACCGTACCATCCTTAAGATAGCTCGGATCGATACGAATACTAAAAGAGCGAACCATGTAGGTAAGATTGAAAAACTTGGGACATTGCACCCAGCTTGCGTTACACGTTAGGTTGAAATTCATTTCAAAATTAATCTTGGCGTCTGTAGAATTCAAATTAGTATATTAGTTTGGTTTAAAAACCAAGATGCTGCCTACCTTGATTCTTGTCCTTGAACAGTAGCGGCTCAACATTGATGAGTTGCAAAGATGGCTTCTGTACGTGCTGCCATTCGCGGAGATAGATTCCAAGCGCACCGTTTGAGTTGGTGGTCACTTTGAAGTGAAAGTCCTGCTCGGGAATCTTCTGGTACTGAACCAGATGTTCGTACGCCTTCTCCACCTGAATCAGACCACTTCCATGTGCAAATGGGTCGTAGTTGGGAACTTTGAGAGCGGTGTTCTCCATTGCTGCACGTACTGAAAATGGCGAATACGATATTTGTTTCTGTTTCAATGCGGAGAGAATCAAGCCGAGACAACCACACACATTGGGCGATGCCATCGAGGTACCATTCATCAACTGTCCTCCCTTCAGAGTCCAATTGGGCACTGAAGTGATCGCTCCTCCTGGTGCACATATCGAGACACCTAAACCTCCATTGAATCTGAATGGGAAACAATCAATCAATTGAAAGAATAGAAAGGGCTGCTAGTAAACGATCCAACAAAAATAGTAATTTTGCTAATTAGTAACTCTATCATCAATAATGACGGTTTTATATATATGTATAAAATAGTAAAATATTCATTTTAAAGAAGTAAAAATTCATAAATTACAACTTCTATTGGGAATGTCTAATTTTTGTTGGGTAAGTTACTAATTTTAATGGCAGAGTTACTAATTGGCAAAGTTACTATCATCTATATATTAATGAATAATATGGTGGTGGTTTTCTATGTTCTTGTAATTTTTTTGGTATTCTGCCACCCACGTTTTTGTACTGTGAGAGTTACGCTACTTCCACTGTGCTTAATCGATTCGAATCCAACTTTTGTTGTTGTGATTCAAATTGGTTACCGATTAGAATCTAACCTTCACTGTTGTGATTCAAATCCTTAACCGATTCGAATCTAACTTTCTGTGTTATGATTCAAATTTTTTCCGATTCAGTTCAAATTTTGTGAATAACTCTTTGAATTCTCCGTCAATTTGATTTGGAATTCGAACTTTTCCAATTCTTGCTCGATTTGATTCGATTTTTTTGCATAACCCTTCGAATTAACTCGAGTTTGACCTCGGCGGCTTTGCTAAAATTTTTTGGGGCAATTTGCTTTATGCCAATAGAAAGCATGATAACTTACGAAGGACCACGAGAAGTCCAGCTATAAGAAGTGCCGGGTAGCTTTTCACGCATCGAGTACTCGGCAGTCATCATGTCAGGTGTGACATATGCACCAACACCAATGATAGTATTGGTAGGCATAGTAGGGGGCGATCCGACCGTGCTCAGCGCTGGCCCGGCATTACCCGCCGAGGCCACATAGATCACACCATGTTGGTGGACCAACTCGTGGAGCAAGTCAAAGATGCGGCCATCTGCCCATCCGGCATGTTCGCCATAGCTCATGTTGATCAAATCACACCCACTCTCGATGACCTTGATGAAAGCTCGAACGATGGCCGAGCCAGTCTCCATCGTGCCCAGTCGACTGTCGCCAATGATGATGCTGACAATCTGCGCCCCAGGAGCCACGCCATTCCGTTCGGGGTCGTCGGGAAAGTTGGCAGCGGTGATCGACGCCACGTGAGTACCGTGACTAGAACACTGACCCACAATCTCGAGTAGATTGCCCTCCTGGTAGATATTGACCGCATAGTTGAACTTGTCCCGGTCAGAAATGGTGCCATATTTGAGACACTCGCGATAGTTGCCCAGCACAGTGCACTGGTCGAGCTTGCCTTCCTCGGTGGTGTCGAGACAAGCCTTCCACGCGTCGCCATCGTGAAAAACCACGCAGTCAAAAGTAGGTCCGAGATGTTGAAACTTTGTCTCAAATCCTTTGAGAAGATCAAAGCGAGCTTGTAGTTCATCCTTGTTGAGATTCGACATCACCTTGTCCTTTTCGTCCTCGGAACAGTTCTTCTGAAACTCATTTAACTTTTGAATCGCCTGTGCCAAGGCTGGTTTGTGATTCGGGCCAAACGTCTTCTCGGTGTATTCTTTTACGATGCGATCCTTCACAGACTTTGGAAACATCTCGTACAAATTTTTTACACCAATGTGAAACTTTTTGCTCGGATTTTTCCACTCGCTTGGAATCTAAATTTTAAATAAAAAACACCTGATTAAATCAAGCACTAAAAAAATAAATCCAGTACAACACCTTAAGCTTGCGTCCAGTTAATCCAGTGATATAGCCATCGGCATCAGGTTCCACCACAGTTGAAGTGTCTACGTCACCAGCTCCGGTCGCATCAATCATGTCAATAATTTTAGGTTTGCCATCCGAGGTCACCTAAGGATATATAATATATATATAAATGTTTCGTTTAGTTCAAATTACAATAAACAATTCGGATTTGCTAATTTCTGTCTCGAGATTACGACAAAAAAGAGTTTCCATTTAACAAGTAGAATATATAGATTATGAGCAACAGTATCACTTACCGACAATCCGAGTGCGCCGGGATCGACTCCCGAGTCCAGGATGGCAATCTTCACTCCTCGTCCATCGAAGTTGGGATTCTTGGTGAGAAACGCCTCGGCAGTGGTCTCGCGCTTTGGCAGCAGCGCATGAAACGGAAACTGGTCAAATTGATCACAGCTCATCTTGACGGGCACACCACAATGGCAGGCAGGTTGTTGGTCAATGAGCTAATCCAAAACTGAACCACGAGTTTATATAACACACATACAATCGGTTGTATTTTATATATTGTTTTACAGTATAGGTGATAAACGCAAGTGACAGTTCACGTGTGTAGCTGGTCAACAGTGTCACTCGATGACGGTGGTGTTTGCCAAAGAACAACCAATCAATCAATCGATCGATCGATGCCAGCCGGTGTTTGATCCTCTCGGTGTTTGGTTTTGGTCGCAAGGAAAACTAACCTGGACTACACTCACACTCAGTGATCACAGCCGCACCAACACACGGCCAGTGCTTTGTGCGCCGTGGCAGACGGAATGCGCATGACAACTCCTCTTTCTTTCCTCTTTTTTATTCGTGTTTACCTCAGGAATTAAGCGACTTACAACTAGAGCTTTCATTTTGTTTTGTTTTGACCAAAATTATTTCGCCGATTGACATTTTGTTTTTAGATTTTTTGTTTTTATTATAAATAAATTTTCAAAATCAAAACAGATTTTGTTTTGAAATGATCAAAAATTTCACGGCTATTTTGATTTGTTTTGTTTTGTCAAAATATACAAAACAAAACAAAACACATTAACTTAACAAGAAAATTTACCTCAGCAACAACTCTCAATATTTGTAACAACACACAAAACAAGCACTGATCTAATACTGATTGATTGGGAATCGATTAGATAACCAATAACATATTTTTGCACTTAGAATAATTCTTGTACATCTAGGTGAGAGAATTGGATTAAAGTTGGTCAACTTTCTGGTTAATCTTCTATTTCATATTCCTGTAAAGCCAGCTGTTTTTAGCACTCATGAATTTTTAAAATACACTGTACTGTATTAGCATACTTTAGTTTAGACTATATACTTCAAGCGCTATCAGTGCGAATCATTTGCTAAATTAATTCATAGTACTTGTGTATTATTAATATTGCAACATATAATGATTCAGAGATACACTCGACATAATCCAACGTAGAGTTGTATAGAAACTCATTGACATAGTTCGCATTTGCATTTATATAATATTCTAAGGAATAACTTTGTATTGAGCTAATTTGACAAATCTAGCACAATTTTCAAAATGATTTAACAAGTTTGCAAAGTTATACAACCCCAAAATTTTGACTCAAATAATAAAGCCAAGCTTTACTGTACCATCTGGTTTACCCTGTATGCCACTCATAAACCAAGCAGTGGTTTTACAATTTATTGTTTCATTTTATTATTACATACAATATATGGACTTTTTATGACGGAAAATGTGTGGGTGGGATGGAAAAACAAGACCAAACCCCAAAGGATAATAATGTGTAAAAAGATAATATAACATATATATCTCACTGTAGAAATTAAAGAAACAAAAAGAAATGGTGGTGTAAAAGTACAAAAATAAAAAAAGTGACAACAATGGCAAATATACCAAAATGGGATTGAATGGATTTGGTGGTGTGATGATGGTCAGTAGGGAGGGGTCAGTGACCATCGGTCACCAAGGCGGATGGGCAGTTGACTTGAAAAAGGGATGATGTGAAAGGATTGAGTGGGCTGATTGATCCATTCATCAGCGTTTGAATTGGGTGTTATCGTTACTCGCAGCACTGCTGCTCTCACCTTGAAGATCCTTGAGCAAGTCGATGGGTGGCGTGGAAGGACTAGTGTTGCTCGAAGGGTCCGCAAAGAACATGCTGGGAATGTTGGTGCCAAAGAAAACCTTGGCGTTGTGAGTGACCGCCTCGTATCGCTTCAACTCGAGGTACTGTGGGGTAAGAAGAAGTCCATTGGCCTCGGCCAACTTAGCCTTGGTGTAGTACTCGGCATCGGCTGACATCTTCTGTCGGTTGAAGTACATGTCATCCTCGATGATCGACATCTTCTTCAGCGACTCCTTCTCCATCACCTTCTGCTCGTTAATGATCTTCGCCACCTGTGAGTTCTTCTCCGCCTCGATGATCGCCTTCTTCCGTTCGGTTTCCGCGTCCTTCTCCACCACCTTTTGCCGGTGAATCGAGATCATCAGCTTCGTCTTCTCCGCTGTTTCACAATTCAAACCAACCATTAGATCTCCAAAGCAATATAAAGCAAAATACCTGTAATTTGCGTGTTCTCATTTGGCAAGTGTCTTTATTTTAATTGAATTCATAATTTAAGTTGGTATTGAAATTCTCCGATTACATATTTCAATACTTAATAGTAGTTTAAACAAATAATTCCAATAATTAACGAATTTTGATCCCATGCTACCTGTCGGTTATTTTCCAATATATATTAATTCCTAAAAAATTATTGCACATGTAAATCGTAAATGTTTTCTTTTTTCTTTCTGAAATATAATTACTTTGTATATATTTAGAATAAAGTTTTAAACCAAAAACTATTCCAAATATCCAAGTATATAAAGAATATAGTATAGACTATTTGTTTGTGTTGATAATTGGCGAAAAATTTTAATTTTTACCTCCCGAATAAAAGAAAAATTGACCATACCTTCCATGATTTCATAGTTCTTGCGAATAGCTTCGGGTATTTTAGGCTTGGTGACACGAACCGCCATCACTTTGAGTCCCGGAGCAAACTCATTCAGATCCTTCTGGAGCGCAGTCCGGAGATTCTCATCGATCTGATCGAAAAGATCGATGTAGACCTCTTGCAGTGAGTGGCTCGAACAGAACTGATTCAACTCGTGGTGGATCTTGTTGAAGATGAGCGCCTTGTCATAGTCTGCGGTGTAGTTGCGCACAATGTCATACCTGTCAGTAACAAACCAATCAATCAAATAATATATTAATGAAAAGTATGGTCTGCCATTTTTTGTTGTACTGTGAAAGTTACTCTACTTCCACTGTGCTTAATCGATTCGAATCCAACTTTCGTTGTTGTGATTCGAATTCATTACAGATTCGAATCTAACTTTCTGTGTTATGATTCGAATCTTATTTCGATTCGATTTGAATGTTGTGCATAACTCTTCGGATTCTCATTTAATTCATTTGATTCGAATTTTTTTGCATATTGCTTCGAATTATGATAACTCGAGTTTGACCTTGGCGGCTTTGCCGTCGTTTATTTACAAGAGGCAGACGGCGTTTTAGAGCCGGTTCTCTTGTAAATAAATCACATGTATTAATGATCAAAATAAACATTTTAAAAGGAAAAAACCTACACGGCGCTTGGCTGAAGAATGTTGACCACCTCGATGCGATCAAAGTAGATCATAACACCACCTGAGGTGCCACACGGAACGTTTTTCACCTCATCGGTCTGCAGTGTGACTTGAATCGACCGATAACTTGTGAGAAATGGCACCATCAGATGGAAGCCCGGACTAGAGGTTTGACTGAGCAAAGCACCGCCACGAAAGTACACTCCAAAGTGTCCTGCCGTAGGTTAGGTAAATCATCAAAATAATAATTCACTTTATATAAATCAATGCTTGCAACTACATACCTTCTTCAATCTTGTGGACAGCGCTGAAGAAAGACGCCGAAACAAAAAGGACGGCCACACTGGCCGCTGTCAATATATTGGACATTGCACAACTTTGGGTGTGATCACATTCGAACACGTAGGAACCCGAGGGTATGTGAAAATTCAAACCAAATCAAGTCAAGAGGTCAATCAGAGAAAAAAACAAGCAAAGCGATCGCTGCCAGAAGCCGCAACACCTTTGCCTGCCGCTTGTACGCAGGAAAAACATGCTGTGAGAATAGTTTACGCAAATAAAATAATTGTTTGAGAAAAGATTTCTGAAACTAGTAAACAATAAAAAATAACGGTTAACGCTAAATTAAAACAATCTTATTGAAGCATCAAATCTGCACTAATTTTGTTTTAGAGTAATTACTAATTAATAATTCGGTTAATCAAATCAACTATTTTAAAAGTTTAATCCAGAATAATGGCAACAAAGGTAAGGAAGGGATCACAGCAGCGTTGAGAACGGACGGTCGTGAGGTGGACGGAGTCGCATTGGGGCAATGAAAACTGCCGAACTGCATTCGACA
>WURS02272225.1:0-18988 GCA_011762765.2 Rhinocypha anisoptera
TCCCGGGGACACACCCCCTCTCTTCTCCGCCTAATTCCTCTCCCCATTCCACCTCGGACCATATTCTATCACGCCCACACTAATGCTGCGGCTGCAGTCCCCCACTAATCCCGATTCTCCTCTACCGCGTCTCCACCGTCTAGCGTAATTCCTCCGCCAATCCTTGCCACCCCCCGTCCCCCCAACTGCCCCGCCGCCGCGAATCCTCCGTTCCCACCCCTCCTCTCTCCCGTCCTTCCCCCTTCCTTTTCCCTCTCGTTTCCTGGTCGTTCCTCCATCACCCCCGAACGTGTCAGCGGACGACGACCTTGCAACGCGAAGCGAGGGTATGTATTCTAGTCTGCCGTCGCTCCCCCGTCTGTTTTTTTTTTTACTACGGGTTGACGATACCGAGGTTCTGAGTTACTCGCGGATTCAACGAGGGCTGATCGGAGTTGCAGGATTATTTTTTCTTCTACCCCTTGAAAATTGTCTATATCTTTGTTTTTATGCTTGTGAATCAATAACATTTCCGGAGATCCGAAATTTAACCTGTGAATTGGACTCGATTTAATCGATTCTTTTACTCGATTCATTGTAATTCATCAATTGTAGGACATGGAAAGAAAATTTTGCAAAATCCTAAGAAATCACGGAAATGAAAAACACTTGGTGAACTCCACAAATTTTTTAATGTGACCTAGGTTTCGACACGTTGTGTCATCATCAGGTATTTTTCATTTCCGTAATGGATAACTTCCAAAATATCAAGCCAGCTAATATTACTGCTCCTAAGAAATCATTTTTTTATTGAGTGAATACGTTTCAGTACACAATACAATCATCTGGAAAGGTAAAGCTGACTGCATAGTGAACCATTTAGACTCAATAAAAATTTATTTCTGTGGATTTTGCAAATTATTCTTTCCATGTGCTGCAATGGAATTCCAAAAGGTATCGACCGCAACTATCTGTCATTATCAATTGGTATCAATCTGGAAGGCATATGCATGCACCCGACCGGGTTAGCCTGGGGATAGCTAACCCAATGGTCGCGGGTTCGAGTCCCGCCCAGGGCATGGGCCTTGTGCTTGTCCAATAAGGTTATTTTTATATTTTGAAGAGGTTCGAAATGACCATTACCGTCGAAGGACATGCTCGTCCACTAGCGGTACTTAATACTCAATACACACTTTTTGTGGATAGACTTTTCATTTATAACTTCACTGATCTGGAAATAAACAAGATGAAGTGCATATACTTGATTGTTCCTTAATTTTTTACCATTCTAAAGGTGACGTTTGTAGTTTTCGGGATTATGTTTGCTACTAGAAAATGAAACAATATGGGTATGTCTTTTGCCACCGGCGTATGTCTTCTGAAATCACATTAAATACCTACAGTCCAAACTTATTTGTATTAAATAGAGAATGAATTATTATTTAGTAACCCGGAGAGAGCTTAGTTGGATCACTCGGAACGTATAGGCATGTGAATGAATCGAATGAGGAATAGTATAAGGTTGAACCTAACATGTATGTATAACCATTTCGGTTACTTATTTAAATTTACAGTAGCTGGTATTTAAGTTTTACATAGTTTTGAGTTGCTTAAATTACTGTCAAATGCTCTGAATAATTTAATGATAAATTAAACTTTTTATTGTGACCTTTATCAATTGCTGGAAGTTTTTCTTTTTTAAGGGAATATTTCCAATAAATATTTTTATATATAATATAAAAAATTCTCTGAAGGTGCAAATGTTTACTTATGAGAGGGAAGAGCATTCCTTCTCTGACACGGATAGTATTGAAGTGAAATGAAAATGAGGTCACTGGACAACTTAATTTTCAAAATACCCCTAATTATTTTCTCCGAGCCAGGCTTGTAAAACAAGGGAATTCAGAGAAAAACAAACTTACACTCTTTCTTAAGGATTGTTGTCACATGTTGCGTATTTCCTGGGGATGATCACTAAAATGCAAGTTGAGACAAGGTGAGGTGATATGTTACATTACACATTCAAGAATCAATTACTTTATCAAACAAATCATTAATTAAGTAAGATTCAATAGAATTATAACACATTACATCATAAAAGTACATTATTTAAATTATTTCAGTAAGCAAAAAAGATCAATGACTAAAATTGTAACATTTAAACAATCACAGTTGGTGCAGATATTCATTAATGTTCTACATAAATGAACATTTTGGATACATTGTTGTTTATTTATTGCATTATATTTACTTTTGAATGCCTTCAGGTTTTTTGGTAAGGGCCTAAACAATCCTCCAGGTAGTTGGTTCCGATCAATGAATGTCCTATTTAGAAACCAAAATATTTAAACTAGTTTTTTTTGGTTTCAATTTAATTTTAAACTTACGGTCATTATCCCCAGAAAAAAGGCTGTCTCTTCGTTTTTTTTTCGGAGCTCACTCCACCTCGACTCCAAAATTATTTTGTACAACCCGCAAAGCCTAATCCTATTTCACCTTTTGTGTAAAGGAACGTAAATAAAAAATCGGAATAAGTTGAAACAAAGTAAGGGGATTATGAATAATTATTCGAGATATTGAATTCACACACAGAATTTTAGTCATTTCACATCGATTTTGGGAGTCCTATACCAAGATGATTTTGAAGAATCTTACAAACTCAATAAGACCCAATAAGAACGGATATATGGTCGGATGGAAACCATGGTCACGGAATCTAAATCCAGTGTTAACTCGGGTGTGGGTTACAAGGAAGTTAGTTGTTACAAAATTTCATACCAACAGTCAGAAACCTATAATCGCCTAATGATCAGTTTATCGTCCGTGGTTGCGGAAATATCTCGGAAAGGCTGGCTTTTTCAAAGTATTACGAGTGCCGGAGAAGTAGAGGGAGAAGGAAATTCGTCCTTGTACTCTGGAATCGATTTTAAACTCTACCAGAAATCGAAGAACGCGATTGCTTGAGAACAATGGATATGCCCCATAAATTATAATAATGCTCAATTCACCTACAAATTCGTTTAGTAGCCGATCATTTCAGTACTGTATGATAGATAGTTTTTACTGCTCCAATACATAGTCAAAGACAAATGTAGAATGATATAATGCTTGCTGATGAGCAACTTTAGGTGCCAACAAAGGCTTGAACAGTGCCGTTTACAGTTTCAGCAATGAAAATTAAAGAAAGAGAAAAAACAATATATAAAAACCATGATTTTCATGCGTAAACCCATAAAAATAGTTCAAGTCAAAATATCATGGTTTACTACAACCCAAAAGTATACAGAGGCAATGAAATTACATCATCAATGCATACCCACTTTTCTTTTTGTGAGCAATCATTTTTTAAAAATTAAGAAGTAAGTTACATCTATTAATCAATTTGATTTCTTACGATAGCAATTTTTCACCTTTTGTTATAGATAAACATTGGACCTATTAAACAGTGTAAGATAGGTTGGTTTGAATCTTAATCAATCTTTATCTCATTTAAGTATCCACTTCCGAAACCCTTTGTTTCAAATAATATAGATCTATAACCAATTTGTATATAAAATAGTCTTAATGGTCAATAAAAATGAATATACCTTAAGGGAATACATGTAAAGTGACAAAGAGTCATGGTGATAAAATTTCCCAATATTTGAACTTTTTTGAAAATATTTTGGAAAATTTTGGACTACGGTCAAAATCATTACTACATTAAAAGTACGGTATAAAACTAAAGAGCTCTCCGCAACAGTAAAATTTACAATCTACCTAAATGGCTATATCGTAAAAATAATGAGTGAAGGAGTACTTTTCCAATACTCTCCAGCATTTCTGAGAAATAAAAAGTAACAGGGATGATGGTTTTTATATTATAATGCATAACATAGTTATAAATTATCAGTTTAAAATGATTTAAACCTTGGGCACTGTGATTCAGAAATAATATCTGGAGAGTAATTAATATTCAATAAACACTCACGCACAGTAATTTCCTCTCCTTTAGTCTCCTCTTGTTTAATCTTAAATAAGAATAGAACCACTTCGGAAATAATATGACATATTAGCAATTTTCCAAGCAAAAAATGGCTAATTCAAAAAATATTAATATTTTATTATATTTGGCGATATTTTTTCATGCGAGTTACCGAAAAAGATTTCCAGAGGTTTTATTTTTCTAGAAGATCATAAATAATGTTAAATGTACTGAAATATACCAAATCATATTTGATGAGCTCATTTTTAGGAGCTTATTATTACAGCTCACTTCGGTTATACAACGTCTCCTCATCACCAAGCAGGAAAATGCTATTTTTATGGTGTTTGAAACTGGAAAATTTCTAAGGTCCCACAGTCCAAGAAAAATATTTTAGGGAACTGAAATTTGGATTTCATTCCAAGTCTAAAAAGTTTTTTTTATTCATTTATGCTATTACAGAAGTAGACACACAGTCAAAAAATATGACAATACTCGAAATATAAACGTGGCACTCGCTCGGTCCTGGTTAAAACTTCATCATCCAAAAGTGAATAGGAAATGACGTTACCGCCAGGAGGGATATATGATTTATGGTGAGGTCGTCGAGTGAAAGAGGATTGGTGAGTTACGAGCGAGTGCGAGAGAATGGCGGGGGCTTATGTTCAGAACGATCCACGTCAGAACCACATGCACTCAAGACTTAGACCCGTAGGCTAGTGCGCACCTTTGTCTTCAATTGTCAAAACCCTCCAGAATTGTAAGGACGTAAAAGAACAAGGTGACTGACGAGAAGAGGTGAATGGACGGACACACATAACGAGTGAGAACAAAACAGAGTAAACACGGATAGTCCGCAGTGAGCGGTGGAGGAATAAGTTACAAACTTGATTTAAAACGGGCGCAGGCCACGGAGACCATAGGGGTTTACAATGGAGTAAAGGGACCAAAGGTGTAGGTCTGTAATACAGCACACAGCAAAATTAGTCAACAAGAAGTGACGTGAATGCCTGAGATTTGTAAAACAAGAGCATGGACCGCTTAATAAGTTATGGCAAACAAAAACTTACTTTTCAAACCTTCAATATTTGATTAATGGAAATTAAATGAATTATTCTCCCTTATTCATAATTTTGAAAAAGTACGAAAGGCGTATATTGTAACAGCTTTACTGTAGACTGAACGAACGTTTTGATAGCAGTTTATGAAAGATTTCCTACAGTATTTCCTAAAAGAAAAATAGCTATAATTTAATATATTACACTTAGCAATGATAATGATTTGGTGTAAATGAGGTTCATACTAAATCAAATTATCTAAAGATGTGGTTCAACAGTGGATTGATCAATTATGCTTTAGGAACTCGACTTTCTGCGGAACATATTACTCGTATATAAGTTTTAACTAATTTATGAGAATCACCATAATATTATAGTATATTCTGTAAAGTAAACCAGAAAGGAGTATGCCATTTTTTCTGTGAAAGGGTCTAAATATATCCGATAGAGGGATTGCACAGGTCCTTGCTTGTTTTTGAACTTTAATAGCCTAGTTTGTTAAAAAATAAATTTTAATTCAGGAAGAACAGCTTCTTCCTTTGGGAATACTTGCTAAAACATTTACGTCAATTAAGCCAGTTTATGTTCTGACTTAGGAAAGGGTTTTACCGATGCCATTGGTGGCAAGATCCCCAAAGTACCGAGTAGAAAACTTGTAATGGATTACAACGACAAGAATAATCTGTTTATTATGTTGATGAAGTTCATTACCAAATCAGAAAATATATATTTATGCACATTTATTTACATGTACATGACCACACAAGTATTTATTATGATATTATTTATTAATAACATGCACGGTTCAATAGAAAATCCTTGTGGCTCACAAGTGTCTCACAAGTAAATTGAGAAGGAATATTTAAGAGTATTTTTGTTGATCTGCTTTGCTAATTGTAGAATACATGGAAGAATTTTCTCAAATGAGTATGGTTTGTGAAAGCGGATGCAAAATACTGAGGTGTAGCCAAAAGAGATAAAAGGGTGAAGGGTAAGAAGTGGGTGAATGAACGAAAGTCAATGACTGTATGTCAAGGAAGGTACAGTTGAACACATTGAACAGATCAATTATATTTCCCTTGAGTGAGTGTAGGGATCAGAGTTGTGGACCAATAAAGCAGAAGGTACAGGAAGTGGGTATTCGAAACCGGGTTCTACAGGTAGATGGTACGTATCAAACCAACATATATAAAATGAAAATGGAGGAGGAAGCATGCAGAAGAGTTAGACATTTAAAAAGGCACACATCCTGAGAAAAATAACCTACCCTAAAACTGCCTACTTTAATGGTCCTTTTAGGAATATTAAAAAAATAATGGAAACAATCCACGGGGAGAAAGGAAAATAATTCACACATAGAAAAGTATAACTTATAAGGAAGTGGCACATGCCGTTAGTGGATCAGCATTGGATATGGATAAATGGAGTTTCGGGGCAAGTATTATTTGGGTGGAAGGCTCAATTAGTGGAACCTTACATCTCTCGTTATTCACATAATAACAGAAAACAGGGGTTATTACATATAAGGGAATTTTTAATGCGAAAATGCATCAAAATAGCAATGATTTCGACTTTTTTGGACGATTAAAAAAAATAAATATTTGAAATCATTTAGCTGTGCTCCATCTTGCCTCATTAAAATCTCCATGGTATCGGCATTTCAAGATGAAGAATTAGTCATACGGCTTGGAACTCGATCATTATCCGAATTAATTATTCACGCATGTATTCAGAGCATGTGTACATTAATATTAAGGGCTGGATTTATTCCATCGGTGCATAAACGAATGTAAAATTCGAAATTATTTCGATTAACTAGCTAATGAATTCGGGTCAAGGTGGTGTGACCTGAGACCTGAAGTACGTCCACTCGATTGAGCTAGCTTAGCTTTTCAAAAACAATTCCAATTGGCATGGAGAAGGAGATCCTATTTGAGTTAGGGGATGAAAACGAGGGGCGGCGTACCCCCAACTCAAATATAAATTTACCGCCCATCCTTAAAAGTATGCGAAAATTAAAGTTTTGAATAACATGACACATTAAGGTGAATTTGCAGTAAAGACTCAGCTTTGACGGACTAGACATGTTAAGGGGATATTAATTCTTTATTCTCAGGCTTTCCATGGGTTGAGGAATGGTTCGAATGGATTCTAATCCCACTCTTCAGTGTTCCTACTTTCCTACTCAGGTCAGTCCTCGTACTAAAAATCATAATCAGTCGATTTTATGTAACAAGTAATAGAGGCATCATAGTGTCACGAGAGGAACTTTAATTATATATATATATATTTCGTTTTCGCCGAAAGAAAAAACCTTAACAATTAACGGTGGCTTCCTTGTATTTAATTTTTAGCCACCTAATATCAACCATAAAAATGGAATACAATTTAATTATTTAAGTTTAAATTTTCAATTATTTAACATTTATTTGGAGTAACACTGTAGCAAAAGGAAGGTTACTACGCTATACGATAACTCTTATCGTATAGTAACATTCGTTTCGTATAGTAGGTTTGAGAGATTAAAGATTGCATTGTTTTTTACTACCCAACAGACACACTCCCTAATAAACGAGTCGTTATTAACTTAAAAAATAGATAGATTGCATTATTTCATTCCTTCTTTTTCCGTAAATAATTTTTGTAAACTCCGACAACTATTTTTCCAAACATCCCTCTTTCTTTGTTTTTTTGCCCTTTTCCTTCTGTGTCCTCTGGAATTTTTTCTGATGCTTTCTTTTCTATTATAGCCAAAGCAGTTTCTTACTCTGCCAAAGTCTGTCTGACGCATTTTGACCGTTCACCTCTATTTAGCGCTATCTAGAAAGGAAGACGCGGATTGACATTGTCTCAAATATTTATCTTTGACTTTCATCTTTACCATTTTATCTGTTGAGGTTCCTTCGCTAGCCACCTTCCCTATGTCAAGATTCATATTCTAGGTTTCTCATTTATTTCTTTATACGCCCTGAAGGTCTACAGTTCTGATCCGAATACTTATTCCCTACCCAGTCAATGTCCTGTAAACTTTGCATATCAAAAGTTTGTTGTAACCCTGATTTTTAGGTATTTTTGTCATTTACTCTTATGAAAGTTTAAATAAAATTCCATAAATTCAATCGTTCATAGGCGTAACTTTTAATGGAATTTACTGATTATGAAATTAATCATAAACAGTTTGTCAATTCCATAGGGGTTTTTTTTTACGACCAGGGTTTAATATTCAGCGTGTCATTGTCAGGTAAAGAACAGCGGGAAAATCCGAGTTTTTATATAAACAAAAAAATAGGAAAGAGGGGAGTGGGGTTTGTGGAATGAAGGGTCAAGTGCTTACTACGAGTAATATATACGGTTGAAAGCAAAGAGGGAAAGAACTAGGACTTGGTAAAGTCATAAGTAATAAATTGAGAACTTCTAGGTGTATAAATCGAGAAAAATTACCTATTGAAAATTAATAACTCAAAAAGTAACTACATATGTATTTATTAAGGTTCCTACTTTTCAATACTTAAAAACTTAAATGACTCTATCTAGGGTGAAAGATGAGATTGATCTTCTCCGGGAGTCTCACTGAAATGATCCTGTCTCTTCAATGTCCCCGTCCATAATTGTTCCTAATTTTAGAGATAGGCTGACTGACATTATTATATCTGTATTTGAATAATGCCTTAAAATCAAATGAGGAGATACTTACGAATACTTACGAGTACTGAGGTTTGGAATAAGAACTTTTATTTTTTTAAAGGAGGGGAGAAAAACTCTGGAGGCGTTCTTGGGTGGACGTCATCCCCATTTGCTGTGCCCTGCTTTGACTATTGTCTTTCAATTCAGGCGTTTATTTTATTCCCTGGATGCTGGATTTAAAAGAGGAGAGACGAGGAAAGAGTGTAGTTCTTTATGACCCGTCAACAGTTTTCTTCACGCATGGCGAGCTTCACAATAAATGGGAGGAGGGGGTGTCAGACGCCCAAACCGAACGGTCTTTCGGTCGGAGGTGCAGCCCGATCCTCTCGAGAACGAATAAACATTCGGACCCTCAATGTACTCTATTCACTCGGACCTTATCACCGCGCTGTTCTCCATTTCCGGTTAATCATAGAGAAGGCAGTGAGTGGACATAGAATGGGGTAGGAGCAAGAGGTTTTCCCCCATACTACTCACATCATTGACGTCTTATTTTCCACCAAACTTTAACACCCGAATGGAAGTTCAGAAGTAGGGGTCGAACCTCGTAACAATCGTTCTTTTATTGTTGAAAGAAGATACTCTTTCGTCTAAAAACAGTGAGAAGTTTTGGTGTTAAATGATTGTCATTCGAAGTTGGGAAACTGTCTTCTCGTTCCATTAATCCCAAAATGTATGCAATGTGAAACCGCTTTTCGAGACCATTCAAATAACTTAAAATATATTAAATATTTATTCCAAATATTATATTATTGATATAACGTATCACACCATATTTTCAATTATATTTCTTTTCTATAATTTTTTCCAAGGGCAGGACGTGTGTTCATTTTTAGTTTTCGTTTAACAAGAACATTGTGAAAGAGAAAGGGATCTGTATTTAAGAGATAAATTGCTTGAACCAATTAATGTAAAACCCATTTGGATATAGTTTCATTGAAACGGGTATTACTTACTAATTACAGCAGTAATCAACTCTATAGAACTGAATGACAGTCCATCGTAGCCCAATGAGTTTATCGTCTATGATTATAAACACGAATTGTAATTGGAGTAGGAGGAACTTACTCTCTTCAGTGGTTACTCTCAGTAAAGAATTATTCACGACGAAATTGAAAGAGAGATTCAGATGATTAAAAGGGGGGAGAAGTGGGAGCTTCGGGGGAAAATCTTGCCCGGGAAAGTGAGGGAAGGTGATGGAGTGAAGGGTGTGGCAGCCCGGGATAGACGCATGAGGGTGGATGGGTAATGTGACAAGAACCAGAGATGTGCGTGGGCAAATGTGTGTGCTTGGTGATTAACGACCTCCTGATTGATTGAGTTCTTATCATGGAGTGGATAAGTGAATTAAGGAGGGATAAAGGAAAATAGAGGGAAGCGTATGTGTGTGTGAGTATGTATAGCCATTTGGATTTGATATATCCATAAGATAGGTCACTCTTGTGAAATACAGTGTTATATGAATAGTTTAAGCATAGGCACTATATTTATGTATACATATACATATAGACGCATATATATAAATAAAAGTCCCACTACCAAACGCAATCTTTGAGTAAATAGATCATTTGCCATTTCCGAAATTACTCTCTCTTCTGCGTAGCATTGTTTAGCTCTCTCCGCTTTTAACTTCACTAGGACACCTACTAAACAATTTGGGTGCTTTATGGTTTTTGAAATTTTGAGGAATTTTAGTTTTCGACTTCTTACCGCGAGAATTATCTAATGAATTCGACATTTTTATTATCATTTCCAAACAGTTTTTGTGGGATCATTTGAGATGCTTTTATTATGCTTGAATGTCCTCTCCTTTAACTGAGCCAGGTAACTTCTATCGACGATTTATTGAACATAAAAAAATCCGAGATATGCTCTTTCAATTATTCAACATTTTTCAACCGTGATTTTTAAACAAAATTATAGTTTACTCTTCTAAAACTGCTGTCAAATCTTTGTGGAAAAATGAATGATTTTCGCCATCATTTTTTCTATTATGTTTTAGTCTTAACTTCCTTCATTGCTCCTTGCAATGATCTAGTCCATCAGCTTTAAGTTTCTTTGCTATGTTCAGATGATTTTTCTCTGTTGCTTCTAGAATATTTGTTGCCCTGAATGCCGAACTTCTTCTTAGTACTATACTGAATAGAATCTCTCCGTTACGTAAACAATTATTTTTTCCCATGCTTCATTCCAGGATTTTTATTACGTTTTGTAGACCTCCTCCTTTACAGAATGTTGCTCCAGCCAATAATTAAACTACTTACTACACTTGACTTATGTATATTATAGATGGAGATGGAATAGTTGGGTTCTGGAGTATTTTTCTGGCAAAGTGTTCAATAATATTCACACGAATGGAGATGAAACGTTATTGGCAATATTACTCGCGTCGAGGTAAATGCTCTTATTTTTCCTTTTTTACCATATCGCGGTACTGTGCACTGTAAAATGATTGTTACGTTGTTCGCATCGAAAAGGACTTTTGTGTCGTTCACTATGCTGACAAATTTTTATTTTTTTATTTTTAAATTGTCCAAATGGCATTTCTGGCACAATTTTTACATTGCATTCTCGTCCTTCATATTATATGATATATCTCCTAATTTAAAATACTCCTGTAAATCTCTGCGTCAACAACACTAGGACGAATCATTCTGTGAACTACAGTTTTGATGTCAATAATGCATACATAATTTGTTACTTCTGTCTGCTTACTCTCTATTAAAAATTGATAAATCTGGCATACGGTATTTGTAGCTATCCTAAACCTTTTGTATAACAATTTTTTAGGCGGTACTTTTACGTATGCTTTATCAAAAATCTCGAAATGTCGAATTATTTTCAATATAATTTTACTTATTCATATATAATATTTAATATAAGGATTATTATATATATTTTTTAATAATACGGAAAGTTATAATATATGAATTTTATTGAGGTAGGTAATCTATTGAGGGGTCTTCTGAATCAAGAATTTACTCACATTTTAGTACCAGATATTATTAAAAATTTCGAGACCCAATTAAAGTGTGAATTCCGAAGTTGTATAGAAAGGTGGATGGAAGGGGAACATAGAGGCGATGTTTTGTTTAAGGTTACGATGCTGGGAAGAATGTTGGGGAAGCGAGATAGGCAGGGGTAGCAAGAGAATAGAGATTTAAATGGAATGATAGGTGGTGGGAAGTATGCAGATTTGAAGAGGGATTAAGTTAAGATGTAGTGGGAAAATCTAACCTGAGAAACTTCAAAACCCACCTTAAACGGTGATTACCCTTTAAATAAGCCATAATACTTCAGTTATTGTATTGGAAACGCAAAAGTTTCTTCTGGCTGGCGTTCTAAACGACATTATCTTTGCGATTATACAATCTATTGTGTCTATTTATTTTTATTTTGTTTGTATAGCTTATTTTTGATCTAAGGTCTGGTACCACCACTGCTTATTGTCTAAGAGTAATTACTTTTTGACTACGATCCAGGTGAAATACTGCGATATAACATTTCAACTGGACTTAACCATTTCAACTGGCGCCATTAAATGGACCATTAGGAAAAAGTTCTTAGCCATAATCAAAGTAATAAAAATTGTGAAATGGTTTATAACACGATACATTTTACATTTGCGGCAACACTCGGAAATGTTAATACCTCTTGCCTTTTTCCCTTATTTCGTGAATATGTTAAATGATTCACTCTGGAAACCTAAAGCAACCTCAAATAATTGCATTTTTCATGTATTGACTGAGATATAGAATTTCAATATGATCGCCTACCGATGTAAGGCAATGTAAGGATTAGTAGAAGAGCTGCAATATTATCAGAAATGATTGAGAGTCATTTACTTCATTCGCCTTTTATCGATGTTAATTTAGTGTTACCATTTATAAATGTCACATATAATTACTACGAACGTATATAGAAACTAGCACCATAAGATTTAAGACCGCGAAATAAAATTCAGTTTTGATGCCACGAGGCGTGATCTAAGACGAGTACTAGGAGATGGGCAAGTGAGCGTCTCCGTTAGTGTGCTCCGCCATTTGATTGACTAGCCTCACCACAATCCAGATTAGGTGGAGTGGCTGGAGCCTGTTCCTCGGGTCGAGACTGTATCTGGAGAGATTAGGGCTCTCCGCAGGACTAAGCGGGCGTGTAATTAGTTAGGCAGGTCAACGGAAAACGGAGGAGATGCTCCAGCAGTCAACTAGAGTGCAATCACCTCGTCCGTACTTCTGCGAGGCGAAACTGTGGGGAAGGTTACTACAAATTCGGTAGCTGCCGCTGCGAAGAGGTGTAATCCACGGAAGTAGCAACCATAAATTTTCAAAATAGACAAGTGGAAAGATGAATGTGGAGTACATTTCTTTTTTTCGATTCCTCGTTTGGTCCTTTAAACGTACATTATCGAGACGACCCAATTCAAATTTTTCAAAAGTAAAAATTTCGTAATCATAATTAGAATGTTGTGATATTATCATTTTCAAAATATTTACAACATTTTAAATAATTTACAGATAATCTACTCCCCTCTGTAAAATCTCTAATATAATTTAAGGAGAGTTCCGAGTACGTCATTGAATGACCATGATGTGTGCTGATATTTATGACGATGATTAAATGCGATATATATTATTCACAAATGTTTAGTATTATACCAATTTCCCTGATAAATGTTTATTTGTTAAATTATTCTTATATATAACTGTTACCTTTATTATCCATAATGTCACTTATAATGCAAACTTTATTTCACTAACACATCCTCATTTTTGGAAAGATTCCTTTGTTGGGAAGGAAAAGTAAAATATTTTTTAATACATTTTTCAGTATATTTTTTTTAATATTTACCAATTGGTATTACTTAATATTATTTCTTACATACAGCATAGTTTTTCTGAACTACCACGGTATTCTCGTGAGCCATATCATTTCCATTTTTATTATATTTAGGCGATATACAACCTAAATGTCAAACGTGAGTTATCTTTATACGGATCGTGACCTTGCAAGGATTCATGAAGGGTGACAAAAAGGAATCAATTTTGGATATCGGATAAGTTATTCTCAGATTCAAAGCGACCCAAGAAATTTCCAACGTAAGAAATGAAAATCTTTCTCCCTGGGGAAAGAGGCACTATTAGCTGTAGACGACTTGCGGAATATTCAAGAGATCCATTGGCTTCTTATAGCAGAGGCAGTGCACACGATAAACGCACGATTATGTGTGTGGTTATAAGGGTCTCGGAAGAGAAGCCTCCGGAATACCCTATAGCCTACTTTCCTATTCTGCAATACCTCATCCCCGTCTTGGCGGATAAGTTTTTGTTCGCATTGTAATAAGAGAATTCAAGCTCCAGTGTGAGATTACACTCGCATACTATACGTAGAAGGATTTTGGTATACAATTTAATGCCGATCTAGGGAATTGGATTTTACGTAGTCATATTTTTTTATGAAAATTTTATTTGGTTTTCTAAAATATGATGTCAAAAATTAAAAAATAATAAAAACTATATATATGAATATAGATAAAGGGATATTGTCAAGAAGAGGGTAGCCCAAAGAGCGATTAGCCGTATTTTTTATTGAATAAATGCGGTATTGATTTTAAATAGATAACTTTACTCGTGTCAATCTCCACGATAAATGAATAAATGCGAGAACTTCAGTTACTTCTTGTCCACATACTATGTTGTAACCCGGAAAGAGGTAGTCCGAATGACCTTTTCTTTCAAGATTTTATTTATAATACGTAGTGACGATGAATTCCGTAAATACAAAGAAAATTTCAAGTAAATATTGGTGTTCTTTATGAAAAATTACCAAATTATAGTCTTTTGGGAGGTTAAAAGACATACATGTTTGAGTTATTTCATGTATAGAGAATGGCCAAAGTCATCTTCAGGTCACTTTGCAAGTCGAAACCTAGGTCGTATTTATTAATAAAATATTTTCACGTGGAAAAACCAAGTGTTTTCATCTTCAATATGAATCGCTTCCACAAAGTAACGCCTGAAAATATCCAATTTAAGTATGACAATTTCGGAGATAATAGTTAGGCTAGCTAGTGCATATATTTATATTATCTTGCATGTTTTTAATTAAATAACAATTGATTTTCTTCTCACATGACATGTATTTTCTGTTTTCATTGAAAGTTTTTGCATTTGAGTGATTTCTCTGCATGTGAATCATATCTAATATATGCATGTGGGAATGCATGCCTGGTGATGGATCACTTCCCCCCCCCCTGCCACAGACCTTCGCGGAGGCTTGCAGGGTATTTCGTAAACGTATACCTAGAACTTTTCATAGGGGTTTGGCTAGGGGTGAGAGATTCCCCACGTGGAATTCAAATGGAAACACTTCCGTTGATCCTGGGTTGTTACTTCGGAGTTTGGTGGCCTACATGTCATTCGCTAACAGACGGTAAGTACAGAACACACTGTTGATTCGCAATCGCACCAAGAGCCACGTGTTTCTCCAGGCATCCCACCTTGCGACCAAGTGAAGAGATGTGGGTTACCTCAAAATGCCCGTGACCTTTGCCTCGGAGTCCTCTCCCGGAGCGAGATTGGTGCCACTCTGTTTTTAAACCAACGCCAGTCGAGAGGAGGAGAGGGAGTCGACTTCTCTTCCGGTTTCATCAAATCTCCGTCCGCCAAAATCCCACTTCCCCGGAGCGTAGCGAACGTAAGGGTGAGGGCGTCAACGTGTCAAGCCTTGAATAAAGATTGACCTCGGGAGACTCAACTGAGTGCGCACCTTCACATAGGTCTACGTCTACGTAATGCTCTGCAAGCCGACGCAAGGGTGAGTTGCTCGCAGAGCATTACGTGAGTGAGCCATCACCAGGCATGCATATTTTAGATATAATTCTCATGTAGCTAAAAAAAATTCCATTGTTAAGGAAAATACAAGTCATCTGGGAACAACATCATTTAACAATTATCGAAGAAGAAACATGCAAGATAATATGTTATCGTTGCACTCGTTACGCTAACTATTATCTCAGAGCGTGCGGTCGTATTTATTTTGGTCTCTAATTGTTCGTGAAAAAAATGACATTTTAAATCTATCTGTTCGAACAGTCCAAATCTCTGATTTTATTTACGTGATCGCATCTACCGGAGTATGTATGGGCTCGTAATATATTTTTGACTTCGTTGTTCAAGTGATCTTTCAGAAATGTGAAAAATAAATTTAGCCTGTACTTCAATCCTACTTTCAACGAGTGATTCCCAACCTAATTTCTGCGATAAGCTTCTCCTAAAAACCTTACACAAATCTAGCTGCAGCGCTCGACCTAACTCCGAAACCAGTCCTGCCTCATGATGGTCCCACCCACTCGACGCGTATTCGGGATGAGGCCTGAATAACGAAAAGCAACTGCGCTCCTTTTCCGCCTCATTACATTTCCCTAGTACCCGTATTACGAATCCTAACTTTTTATTTGCCATTCCACAAATTTCCCGAACGTGTTTTCCCCTCGGCAGATCTTTCGTTTTCGAACCACCTAATTATTTCGTAAACTCTACGTTAGTTAAATTTGTTTCCTTAAGGCTGTTACAAAATTTTCGGGCGTAGTGGACCACCTCCCAAGAATTCATCGTGACGCACTTTTTCAAATTTAATTCTCACTCCCTACCTCGCGCCAGTTTTGAATCGCATTCGAGGTCTTCGACGATGAATCCTTATCGTCATCACTAGAGATATTTTTGTAAACTACTGCATCATTAGCAAAGAGACGTAGTTTACTCTTGACCACAGTATTAATATAGTTTATATAAAGGAGAAACAATAAAGGGACCGATACATATGGTCAATTTCTAGTTTATTCGAGTCTCCAAACTTGTTGAGTCTCCCCCTTGCTTTCTGGTAGTTAATTTCATAACTGATGCACTCATACATGATGTTTATTGGAAAAAAGTTAATCATCATCTCATGCCAAAACTTTCAGGTATTCTGGTTCTTGTCAGTAATATGAACCATTGGTTCTCAAAACGCATCCCCTTCGTTACAAGTTATTCGCTCTTTACTAACCGTCAATTAAAAACTTTTAGTATTCATTTAATTTATTAACTACGCTACAGCAAATTTGACGAAAACCAGATTTTCTCTGCCAGCGATGTTTGCTCGTGTGTGAGAGACTTTCCCATATCCGTATCGAAGCTCCACGTTGGGAATGTTGTAAGTCCAAACTCTTGTTCCGAGGAAATTGTTTAATCACTCCTACTTATTTCGTTAAGTATTTCACTAAATATAATTTTAAAAAGAGATGTTTGAGTTTCACGTGTTCACCCGTCACATAGCTGCGGTATAGTCCGAGGTATTCCTTTTTCTTTCTCAACGAGACTTTGTATCC
Organism: Rhinocypha anisoptera; assembly: GCA_011762765.2. NCBI lineage: Eukaryota > Metazoa > Arthropoda > Insecta > Odonata > Chlorocyphidae > Rhinocypha > Rhinocypha anisoptera. The sequence continues at coordinate 17,054 of WURS02272225.1, forward strand.
AACGAGACTTGGATTTCAATGGCTAGTTTCAATAAAGCTCTTCAAAAATTTGCTTTCAATATCAGTCTGGCTACAGAAACGAAAATGTTCACCAGAGTTACGCAACTTTTCAAAAAATGCTCATTTAAATAACTTGATCGTCAATATCTCGCCGCGTTAAAAAGACCTGAGATACCTGATTTCATTCCTGATTAATGTGAAATAACGTCTGGGAACACATTCTACCACTATTTGTCACCCTAAAAGTCACCGCAAGGGTGTGCGGCAGGGGGTGTGCCACCACCATAAATGCAATCCCACATGCAAAAATTAGAAATTATTTTTACAGAAGTGAACTACTTGGATGCAAAACATTGTTCACCTCATGCGAGAACAGTGCCTAACTACCTAAAGTTAAACTACATGCAAAGTAACTACAAATAATATATATTCACTACATTACATAACCATCCGTAGCAAACAGTTTATTCTGATCTCTTATGTGTAGGAGAAAAATGTCATTTTAAACATATCCCTTCTACAAACTATCTCTCTGATTTTACGTGCGTAATTTGATCTACCATAGCATGACGCTTTCTGCAATATAGCTTTAACATCATCATTGAAGTAATCGTATTCTGTAGGAGTGTAACAAAGTTATTAGAGGAGTTAGGCAGGGAACCACTCGTTGACTGTAGGCTGAAATGTAATTTAAAATTATTGTATACATTTCAAGCAGATTACTTCAATGAAGAGGCTAAGTGTATATTGAAAACCCCGTCATACTACGGTAGTTCAGATCAAGCCCGGAAAATCAGTGAGATAGATTGTAGAACATTTAAAATGTCAATTTTCCCCCGAACCATTAGAGGTCAGAATATACTAGGTCCTAGGGATCCTTAGGAAGAGCAGTGTATATATTTTATTTTTACCGTGCATGTATTCTCTCGTTTTCTTTATTATATATTAAAGTTATTTTACTTTGTTTCCGCATGATATGTATCTTTATTGTGAAACGATTAGTATTCAGAAGTCTAACATTGTCCCGCATGTAATGGATGATGTTCTACTATTTTATTTTGCATGCGGGTTGATTCATTCTGAGTGCAATGTGCTTCTTAACATTTGCACTTGGGAGTGAATGTGAATGTTTCGTGGTGGCTCACCCCCTGCCACAGACCCTTGCGGCGGTTTGCAGGGTGATCCTTAGACGTAGTGAAAGTAGAAGTCTTCAAATATACATGATAAATTAAACCTTTATTTTAGCCTACGATCAACGATCGGCTCCCATTCAAGTTGGCGTGTACAGTCTGTACCTAAGATGAGATGCAATGGTCTTGTAAAATAAAATAAGTTTGCCGTGTGAGGACAACCTATCCTGTAGATTTTTTAACGGACTTAACCAAATCCTATTTAATGAAAGAAAGATGACATAAAAACTCATGCATTTGTTTAGTAAAGGCAACAATTTGTTCAAGTGTATGCCTGTTACTAAAAAAAACGCGGCCTTTCCCATATTCAAGACGACCGGAGGGCCAAGCGACGCCCTGCGGCTTTAAATTGATTGCCACTATCGGACACAATCAGTCGGAGATCGATAGTGTGCAATACGGAAATCGAAAGTCGTCATCCGGAGACAATACCGGAACAATTTGATCCCATACGCGTTATCGTAAAACGGAAAATTGGATTGTATTCTTATTACGAGGTGCATTAAATTTGTAAGGCCTCCAGTTTTTTTTCCGGACTGGGGAAAAGATAGAAACATGCTGTTTGTTTTAAAATGAGCGGATACTCTCTGTCAAAGCGTGACAGAGATGACAGCCCTTTATGACAGATAGTACCTCTAGAGACAGCCGCGAGAATGTAAACCGTTTTTGATACTTAAAATGGCGACGTTTTCGTCACATGACCAGCGTGTAATCATTCGTGGTGTGACACCGATTGAAATTCATC
>WURS02272553.1:0-18983 GCA_011762765.2 Rhinocypha anisoptera
AGGGGGAGGCGGCGGGTCCTATATAATTTGTAGTGACTCGCTGAGCGCGCTCCAGTCCATCTCTTGCTTTTCCAACATGATTCCCATCGTCCAGGAGATACACTCATCCCTGTAATCCTTCCACATGAGGGGAATCGAGGTTATCTTTGCATGGGTCCCTGGTCATGTTGGAATTCCCGGGAATGAGAAAGCAGACGACGTCGCGATGGAAGCACTGAAGGAGCCTGAAATATCGTTAGAGCTTTTCCCTTCTGACGATCAGACTGACGTCAAGAACGCAGCCTTGGAAAGGTGGAAGGAGGAATGGCTTAATTTCGCGGGGAATAAGTTAAGGAGCGTAAAAGCGGTAGTATCTGGGTGGCCCATTTCTGTCAAGAACATTCGGTGGGAGGAAGTAGTCATCGCACGTTTGAGGATAGGGCATTGCGCCCTGATCCACACATACCTCTTCACCGAAGAGAAATTACCACCACGCTGCGATGAGTGCGATTCCTTCCTCACCTTAAAACACATCCTGACAGAGTGCGATACGTACCATCCAGCCCGAGAAAGGCTGAACATCAGAGGAAATCTAGGTGCTATCCTGGGAGATAATCCTGACAGTCTGGACCGCGTTTTATCCTTTTTAAGAGACACAGGCCTTTTAAGTAAAATATAGGTTTTTATATTATATTTATTCATTTACTTATTTTTTAACTTTACAACTCATATAATTGATGTGGGTAGCCAGGAAACCCTACTGCTCTGGCGAGAACTCTTGTGATTGATTCCCCACTTTTAAACCTTTTCAATGTCCGTCACATATATATTTATACCATTAATGTGTAATATGTATACCTTTCCTCATATAGTGTTATTTTATTCTTTAATCAAGACGTGCCTAATTAAGTAAAGTTTTTATTTATGAATTTGATGTATACTATATTAATCTGACGAGGTGCAAAATGACCTTAGCCGTCGACGCACCCAACAAAATTCAAATTACTACTACTACTACAGCCGTTACTTTCCTTCTTTTAAGGAAAACCATACAGAAATTTTCTGAAGTGACTGCCGCGAAAAGTATTTTATTAATTAATAACTTAATTTGATTTTACTGCGAAGGCTTCCGCGGTGACTAGAAGAGGACTCAAGGTTTTCCAAGTTTCTTCCACGTTAGTTCATCTTGCTGCCCGACAGTTTCTCCAGCAAGATAAACAGGGTTCATTTAGTATTGTAGGATGAAGGGAATTGCTCACACCTTGTATTATAACGTTTACTGCTTCTTTTCAACTAAATAGGTTAGAGAAATAGTGTCTATGTATATTTTGTTCATTATCGTGGACAGTTGAAGGAAATCCTTTGATAGGAGTATAAGCCGCTCCTGTTTCGCTATATATAGGCTTTTATAATGCAAGAGCCTGATTTATAATTATTGAATTCATAAACGAGACGTTTAGATGATCATACAGAATTAACACTGAGATTAAGAATTTTTCAGGCAATTTTAGTCGTGTCACAAATAGAGGTAGTTAGTTATAATCTGTATACCTTTTTCTCATCAAAATAATTTTCAAAACTTAAGTTATTTTATCTCCTTTGGTAGTATTATATATATTACGATCTAATTGCACTAGTCGGTTGATGCTAGTTTATATTTTTTGCTAAACAATCCTCTAAACACATCATGAAAATATAAAAAGTCCATTATTTGTAAATCTCTTGTGAGATTCAATTGCTATCCTTTCATCACCTCTAGCTCATTTGAGTTATGTTAATTTTAGTGCTATTTTTGATAACTGGCACTTTATATTTATAGCTATATTTTACAATTTGAGTATTTATTCCTAGTTATCCTAAAGTTTCACATAAACTTTGGTCAAAGTAAATATCTTTTGAAAAATATCCACGGCATCTATTTTGGTGAAACCCTTTATTTCAATTAAATATTTTTAAACCTATGGTTAAAGGTTTTTGGCTTTTCCGTGAAATTTTAAGATACATATAACGGAAGGGTGTTTGAGAACCTTGGAACTTCACCAGAAGGAACACGTTTATCGGTGGTAGTTTTCTTTTAGATATCCTACCGTTCCTCTTTCAGGACAATCGAAGTTTTTCTGTGGTTGAAAAGTCTTCGTCCTGAATAAGATTAATGATGAAATAAATAATTCCTCGCATGCTAGTCCCGATTAACGGTGTTACACCCAGGTCATTTTCCGAACAAGTTTGGTCCTTGTGCCCATAAAAACAGAATCTTCCAGCCCCGTCCCCGTTTGACTCATTTCTTCTCGTTAGAATACCAGCATTTCCTCCCGTCTTATCAATCTTGGCGTGCTCTGAGAAATCTGTTCATTTTATTCAAGAACCTACACGTAAAGACCTTCACATATTATACGTCTACTACATATGACTACAGGGGGAGGAGTACAGGCGAGATATAATCCTTATGATTGATTAAATATACTTCAAAATGTCATTAATTACCTTATGCATTTCATCTTACACACTTTCTCTAGCATTTTTCAAATATGTTTTATGTTTTGTTGCCGTGTTTTTGCAACAATTCCTCGAAAACTCATTATTAGAGATACTAGTAAGGCCTGAGTGCCAATTATGTGATGTTAAAATGATACTCTACATATAAAAAGTATTCAACATATAAAAAGTGTTGCTCTTTTACGCACTGTATGAAAGTCAACTAGTTAACTAAGTGAGTTCCTATGTGAGTGATGAGATCCTAAGTGTCATGAGATCCTAAGTGAGTAGCCAAACTATACCCCCTATATGAACAGTGTATTATTAATTGTCTTTCCGCAAGGAATGAAACGTTATGGTGAGAGAATAAGAGTGCAAAAAGCTAAAAAGTGACAATTTTTCTCCCTTTCGTTCGGCTGAATACGGTGATAATCGGTCCTTGATCAGTCGTTGAAATTGGGTTGGAAGCAAAAAAGCATTTTTTACCGCTCCCTGTGGAATTACATTTAAAAAACTATTTTACTGTCAGAAGAGCATATCGTTTAAATAAAATGTCTCTTCTCCGTCTGCATAAGATTTTGTTTACCCCCGGCTGGAATACAGGTACTTTACGAAACAAGGATCTCGGATTCCCATTCCCTTCCTGACGTAGTGGATCTTTTGTTTGTGATTGTGGTACGGTGCCATATCAACTTGGTTTCCTGGTTTACTGCTTACCATTAAATACAAAAATTCCTCAAACCATAAGAGAAAAAATATTTCTGTATCCAAAATTTGCACATGAAAGAAATTATCAATATTATCAATAAATATTAACGGTAAGCTTAATATTCTTATGTCGCAACTATTTCAACCTTTGAATTAAATAAAATCTGGGTATCGGGTTTAAATCCGAAGGATCAAAATATCCACATAGCTTCACCGAAAATCAAGGATTTTTATTTCCTCTTAGTTAAGTTGTAAAATTGAGGGATTCAGAAGTCTCTAAGAATCTCTGCTGGTGTTATTACAGTTGCTTCGGTCCACAGGACAGTTTTAATCGTTTTTTGTCATAAATGTAATTTGAAGGGAAGGGTTTCTCTAACTTTTTGATCCAAATATAAGGTAAGGAAGGAATTCGGGATAGCAATGGTCTTCTTTCATATCTTTTACGGCGACGTTGAAGGAAGCATTTCTCTCACGTTAACATTTTAAATTTTTAATAAACCTCTGTTATTTTTCAATTTTCATCCGTTGTCAAACCTAATGTCTATAATGACATTTTCCAAAAATTCATCTTTGATTGAAAAAATAGGAAACTCCGAACTCCACGAATAATAGGTGTTTATTGCCATATTAGAGGAGATAGTCCTAACTCATTAATTTCTGTAAATTACTTTGAAAGACTCCAATTTTCGTATGTACACCATCCCTCAAAAAAAGAGATCACGTGAACATGTAATAGAATGAAGGATCCTAGGTTAATCCAGCGAAGTTTAGTTAAAGACTTCTCGCTTTTCCGTACGGTTTATAGTTTTGAGAATCACCGACTTTTCGAAGGCTGGCTGCCATCGTCTTTAGCGTAACTCTTTTCAGATTCATCCTGAAGACGACGCCTTTGAAAAAACGATTCATAGTAACATCATCACCCGGACGGATATCCAAGAAGTCTCCAACTCATGTGATAGAATTTTGATGAAATACGAAAAAATTAAGTTCTGATAAGTTCTCGACAGTTCCCGATTCTTCAACAACTATTTCCATTGTTTAAAATCCCTAGGGGTATGTAATTAGGCATATAAATATAACAGGAAATTAGCGGCCATATGTCTGTTCCACCCACTTCCTAATTCTCTATTAAGTATATTGTGTTTTTGCTTTTTTCAATTGTGAAAAAAAATTTGACCCTACAACTTGGAAATTCCTTCTTCGTTTCCTGTTAAATCTTCGCGGGTTTTCCACCGGGTTAAGCTTTCGGCTGTCGACATTTCGATGGCTAACGCTGCCATTGTCCTCTTGTCCCTCATCTTGGAGGACGATGGCAGAGTTAGCCATCGAAACGTCGGCAGCCGAGAGCCTAACCCGGTGGAAAACCCGCAAAGGTTTCACACGAATCGTGCGCCGGGAATACACGAAATCTTCCATCCTTCTTCGTTTTGTTGGAAAAAAATCAAAAGATTACGTGCAGCGAGCAAGCCCGCGAAAAGATGGCACGTGCTTACTTCTAGGGCAAATGTGAAATTTTTTTTACTACCGCGGTGAGGTGAAATAATCTTCGGGTGGGGTGGGGGGAGAGTAATTTTCAGAGGAAACCCAGAAGGAGGCGGAGGGAGATAATCGGGCAGAGAGGGGGGCGCCTGGTTGCGCTGGCATGCTGGAATTGAGTAAATAATTCCCAAAAATCCGTCCCTTCTTCCGTCAAAGTTTCTAACAGTGGCCGACCGCTGTGTTCCATTTTTTACCTACGGTCACTCTCGAACTAAATGCTTCTCCATCGACCATTTTACTTCTCTGGCGGGCATAAATCATTCCGTCATACGAACCTTGTTTTGGTAACCCCGTAGCAGATGTTTTCTCTTTAAAAAAAGCGGAACCATATTTTCCGGTGTAGGAGTATCCTCCCATATATTTTACTCAGTATTTTAGAAAGTTAATTTGGTTTCGTTGTAATTGAAGCCACTATTATGCTTTCCCAAACGGCATGGGTTCTCTTGCCTCGGTGTGGGTCGGCTTGCTACATGCATTTCTCCGTTTCTCCAAACCATGCACTAGATAATTCACTTTCGGAATTACTCATGACATCGGATCGTAGTGAAGTGGTTTTTTTTGCGTCTCCCAGACTTATCGCTTTTTTATTTTCACAGCTCCACACCCCCTTAACTTCCCCTCCCTCTGCCCTATCAGTAAAACACGCGACACCAATTTGCTGTGCATTGACATTTCGATCGATCATTTCCACTTTGAGAGGGATCTTCGGGAAATGATGGTGTCGGGCCTTGAATTGCATTTAAGTGGGCTTCCGCTTAATTTATTGTGAAGTTGCATCCCTTCCGCCCGATTCATCACTTCGGCTGCGGGATTACAATCCTCAGGCCATTGGTGGACATTTATCGTCGAATATGACGTTCTTCGGGTTTTCAAAATGTCATTATTCCACCTTATCCGACAGGTCTGTTGTTTTCAAGATTTTTGTCTTTCGGATGATTTTTCTCTCGGTTTATGTTATTCTGATGCATTAAAACGTGTGTTATTTTCAAATACCAATAATGCACTCTTATTTTGGTAAAATGTGTAATATTGAATTTTGGAATAGAATAATAAATTTCCCAAATTATAGATCTCGACACTCCACAGAAATTTATGTCGACGACCATGACTATGCTTAACTTATTCATTATAATACTTAAATTTTAAATGTTGAAATTACATATTTCTCAACGATATTTTTGGATTATTGACAAAAATGTGCTTCTATTGGTTGTTCCTTATTGTGGTTACAATAAAATAATGAAATTTAATAGGGAGCGACAAAGTATCATTGTTGAAATGAGATCTCGGCCATATGATTGATTTAATTTGATATATCATAGCTGATCAAAGCATCAAATTGGATCGTGCGATCTCTGTCAAGTGGCAATGTGTTACGTGGTGCCTATGTCTCTTGGTAGGCATTTTGGGGCACATTATTGGTACATAGATTTTGTTTCGTGCTGAAATTCGGACTTTAGAAGCTCCTTTTCCAACCTAACGCCATGATGCATTAATGATAGAGAAAAATCAAATGAAATGATAAGCATTTACTGAATCATGATTTATCTTAGCAGTGTGTAATCCGCTAGTATCCTCAATTCTTCATAATAGAATTGATCGTTTGTGGTTATTTGATAATATTGTAAACTTCCTTTTCCCGTATGATTTTTTTTCATTTCCTGCTAGATATTGAGATTATTTCTTGGATTATAGTTTGGCTCCTGGAAAACTTTGCATTGACTGGAATATTTTTATTTGTTCAGTAGCAACATCAATTAATTCGACTTACAGAATGTTAACGCCCATCCTGTGCCTTCGATTAGCAGACTCTTCTCTCCAACTAAAAATGGTGACTCATTAATGAATGTATTCGAACAATAGTGGGAAATGCTTACTGTAATTATGTCAGCTCTGGTAAATCTCTGAATAAGTTTTAATGGTCCGAGAATGTTTACTTTTTCTCTATTCCCGCTAGTGAAGTCAGTCTGGAGCAGACAATCAAACAGTCAGGGTTTAGGATGTTGGCAATTTTTACTCACATTTGTTAATCGGTTAAAGTATTATTTGCTATCTCCTATCGTTGCACAATAATAGACATCTTATCTGTATCCATTGCACTCAGCCTGCCGTAGAGGCCTATATAATGACGGTATGTTATTACAGATATAATTTGAGGGAATATGCATTGTTGTTTCATCTGAGTAAATTTATTTTCTATTGTAACTCCTTTCCTGAAATTTCTCTTAAATATATGTGTAAGATGAGTTATTTTTTCATTTTCATAACGTAGGCTAGACTCCAGTGTATCCATCAGAACCATTTCAATGAAGCAGTAATATAGTCATATGTCATAAATCTCGTTATTCGGATGTAAATATCGCTAATGTGTTATTTTAATCTGCAAGCAATTGTTTTCATATAATCAGTAATATTTAGCTTCTGCTTATGAAGTAGATTCAACTATCTAGAAGTAAAGGAACAATAGGATTGTGGAAGGGTAGAGGCAATGATAACACGTAGCATTCACAACAGCGACACCATACGATCATTTCGAAAGTGTTCTTCCTCTCGCCAATTTCCCATCCTCCTCCCCGCTTAAGCGTTGGAAAAAGTGACACCATGAGAATTCAGTTTCGGCATAAGGAAACAAGGAAGCGAGCGAGAGTCGACCTAAAAAAGAAACGGAAGAAGATGAGGAGAGGGAGAAGGAATTACCTTCAAAATAAAAAAGTAAGTTTGCCATAGAGAAAAGAAATCCTAGCAAAGTTAATCCGTCTATATGACGAAAACGCGGACTCTTCTCGCGTCACATGGGTTTTGTGTGCTCTGGGTAGCGTAAAAGAACCGAGAAAAATTTTTCAAACCCCCAATACCTACCAGGCGGGCGGCAGCAGGAAGGGGGCCTTAGGAGTGTTAGTGAGGAGGAGGAGCAAGCGGGGGGGAGCAAGGGGGAGAGAGGAGAGAAGAGGAACAAGGGTTTAAGGAGGGCAGGCTTCAGTGGTCTCGGGAATTGAGGCCGTCTCAGAGGGTGAGAGAGAGAGAGAGAGAGAAAACCTCTAGCGCCGGATGTTGGGGAAGATGGCTCGGGATTCGACGGGTTCCGTGGTGCAGGGTGGTTTTTGTGCGTGTAAGACCGTTTGAAAGGGATAGAGGTGGGAGATAAGTCGGGAGTGTGAAGAGGCGTGTGTCCGGAGGTAGGAGTGGAGAGAGGGGGAGGAGAAGGAGGGGGAGGAGAAGGAGGGGGGTGAGAGAGGGGCGTCTGCGAGGGAGGTGAGGATGGGGTGGGATGGGAGAGTAGTTGGAATCCGAGGTAGGCCAGCCTCTCTTTCGACTTGAATCCTCGGATCGATGCGCGATTTCAATATCTCACGTTTTTTCGTCCCCTCCAACTCCTTCGCCGTCATATTTTTTTATTCCTTAGTTCGGGGAGGCCATGGGGGCAGGGTTACGGTGTTGGGATGGGTTAGGGCGGGAGATACGGGAGAAGAAGAGGTGAGAGGGGGGTGGAAACGTCGATTTTTTCATCTCGTCCGTTGGTTCCGGAACTCCCTTCTGTTCCCGGCCATGATTTTTCCTCCCCAAACAATATTTCGTTCTAACCCGCTCCTGTCCTTCTCTTTTGCGCCCTCCCTCTCTCCGCATCTCTCTCTTCTTGCTCTTTCTCTCCCCCATCCACCTTCTTCCTCTCGAACCCTTCTCAAAACCGAAGAAACATAGGGTTGTGGTGAGAGAGAGCGAAAGGATACTGGCGTTGACCCCTTCTTCCTACCCCCATCTTCTCCGCCGTCTCTCGCCTCCTTCCCTCTCAGCACCTACATCTTCCTTCGGTCCGGGAGAGACGCTTTAGCCCTTCGTTTCGGAATCTTCATGTGGGAACAGTTTCCATCGTGTCCGGAGTTATGGTCACACGGGCCTGTCCCATATCTTCTTCCGCTATCCGCCCACTTCCTCTCCAGCCGTTCCTAACACCTGATTCTCCTTCGGCTCCTTCTCGTCGGAGAGAGGGGCGTTGTCTTGTTATATACCAGAGTAATCCCCTTCCAACTTGCCCACCACTTCTTTCTTGACGTCATGCTCTCCTACCGCGGTGAAAATGGTGGTCTGTGTCTAAGGAGTTCCCAAAGGGCCTAGGAAATTCCATTGGTAGATCCCTCGGACTATGACACCGAATCATTTAAATTCATACGATGCATTTATTCTTTGGTTTTTCGGAAGTCAGTGATAGTGTTAATTAATTTTCGCCTGTAGAATATTAGGTGTTTTTGATAAATAAGCTTGCGGATACAATTTGTGCACTGTAATGTTATTAAGTAATACATTAAGAATTTTTTAAAGATGTTTAATCACTAAGTTCTCCACGTTCTTTCCTTGAAACATTCCTAGTCTATGGCTTCCAATAAGTGCTGCATGTAAGGTTCACCATTATGAGGAAGGATTAAATGATAAAATTATTTCAACTACCAAATTAAAATTTTTAAAACCAATTGGTTCTATTTTTTAGAAATAAAAATCAATTGGAAACTTGATTGACGACGTAGTCGACCTAGAAATCATTTCGTCTAATGTTATATTTGTCGTATGATTTGCAGTCGTACAGTCGTACGACTGTACGACTGCATATACGATAAATCGTACAATTTTAGTCCATCTGATTCATATGGATCTTGACTGTATACGAGAGCTGTGTTTAAAATATTAACTTTATAAATAAATATCTTAACTATTTTAATTAATATAATTTTTCAATACAGATATTCAATATTAAGTAACATTTCATCTTTAACGGAAGCTGACTGCTTTTCATTTTGTGCACAGTTTATATCTACATAATAAACACCAGCATTCACTGATGAGGAAAATGTATTCAGTGAATGAGATATGCCGGATTAAGCACTCCTAATTTTACCGTGAAAGCTAATAAGTCCCCACGCTGACCCGTATTCATTTCAGTTGGCTCTTATCCATTTTATCCTCCTGGTTTTGTTTTCTTTTCTTTTACTTCGGAGCACCGAAAGAGGCGGTGAACTCTTTCCTTTGTGGTTACCGAGGTTTTCCATAAGAACTGGAATACGTCACAGTTTCGGAGCTTTCTATAAAGGGTTCGCTTCAAGATATTTAACGTTTTCTCCTTATTAACTATTGTTAGGTCATCTCTTCTCTTATTCACTCATTAATTTTCAAGTCCGTCCTCTTTTCACAAGTATTTTTCTTACCGTACCAAAACTGGCAAATGCTTTATGTACTCACAATTAATTTGCAATTTTCTCGCAGCTTTTTTCGTGTTAATGAAAATTGTAGCTGAAGCTTTATTCATACTACTCTTAAATAACTGCTTTCGTTGGAGGTATTACATCTGATTTTCTAATTGTCCATCACATTTTCAATATTTAATAAACCCAAGGAAAGTTTTCTTTTAACAGTATAGAGCTTTGGACTCTAAGAGCTTGAAAGGAACGAGCTCAGGTTTAACATGAGATTTGATTCTATAATTTATTCTTATACGGAACACTTGATGATGACAATGTACATGAAACCCGAGTCATGTTAGCAAATTTTACTGTGGTGTGCCTGTAAAAGGTATTTTTGTATAATAATAAATAAGGAGTTTGAAGACCGAGTACTTATCTATCTTGACAAAGCTCTTTCCATATTTTGACTTTGCCAGCTACATTTATAATACATAGCATCCCGAATGCGCCGCGAAACATGTTTATAACTGGATCCTAACAAGCCATTTTGGAGAGGAAATTTGCAAATTATTATATCAATCCCTCGTATCTCTCTACTCTGAGAGTGATAAGTCGTTTGTCTGAGGAAAATCCAGGCGTGTGGCGTTTTGGGGTACATTATTATGACTTAGGTAGATACCAAAGCGTGCGTTGCAGAAGGCATGGTGCTGTTAGTTTTAGCATAACAAATTCGTTATGTCATTCTCATGTGTGCCACTTATCCTAGGAACATCTCTCCTTAGCTCCTCAATTCCGCGCAGAATTCCAATTCCTTGGAAGAGTCCTTCTTGCTCCCAACCTCCCACCATAACTCCTCCTTCCGCCTCACCTCCTCCTTTTGCTCCCTAACCCCTCTCCCTGCCTCTCTCTCCCTTTCACTCTCTCCCTTCTCGCCCTCCCCCCCAGCACAGCGTTTCTCTCCCTCCCTCTCTTCCTCCGCCCTCTCTTCCTCCTCCCTCCCTACCTCTCCCATCGCGCTCTCCTGCGGTCAGGCGGCGGTCCGAGGATATTGAACACGCCGTGACCCCCGCGCCGAAATCGCATTTGGCTCACCCTTCTGGCCGCAGGCTGTGCCCCCGCGGGGCCCTGCGGTGCGAAATATCCTCGCAGAGGAGGGAAAAAGAGAGTCGTGGCGTGAAATTGAGGGAGGGTTATGTGTGCGGTCGCATTGCGAAGGATAAAAGGGAAAATGGGGGAGACACGAGAGGAGACGGCGGGAAAGGGGAGGAGAGGGGAAGGGTCTCGGTGAATTTTTTGGGTGGTTTCGAGGAAGGGGTGTAGGAGCGGTGTGAAGGGGGCTGAGTGGGCGTACTGAGGAGAACCGGTTGTTAAAAGAACATGGGGAGAGAGAGATGGTGGTGGAATTTACGCCCTCTACGGTGTTACCGTAACCAGGGGGGGGGGGGGTTTCTTTGTGCGGATGTAACCCTCAGGCACAAATGAGAAGCAAAAATGAAAGGTTTGCCACTGGGACCGCCGAAAATGTAGGCGGATGTTTTATCTTTATTCCTCTGTTGTTGTTCGCAATGGAATTAACTTATTTTGTACGTTTAGAGCTAATTGTACCGGAAGCTTTTTTGTAGATTGCTTCCTGAGCTTTCAATTGTAGAAACAGTATGAATGTACACTTAATTCAGAAGACTACTAAAAGACACTTTCTGCGGTGTCAGACGTTAATTAATGTGGAAGAAATTTAAATTTGTGGTACCAGAAGCCCTATATCAGAACACAATAACCTGGTTTTTACTACAGGATATGTTGTTTCGTATATACTTCTTGGGAAAAGTCTCTCGGCGATACAGAAAATGTCGTGATGATAGGTGAAAACGTGTCAGGAAAGCAGAGTAAACATTATAGACCAAACAAGTTATATACCAAAATTTCTGCTATTTACCGTCGTCAGGACCGCCAAATCGCGACGCCACAAGTTATATAGTAGAAAATAAGAAATGGGATAGTTTGGCATAAGAGGACGAACATATAATGTGGTAAGGTAGAAATACACATAATAACCACTAACCGACGAGGTATATAATAATACTGACGTGTATTAACCGAGTTCGTAAAGGTGTGCATAAGATCCTTTTTCTACATTTCTACTGCTTTTGATTAAGGCTTAAAATTTATTAAATATGGTTGGCTGCAGTTGGAAAAGAGAAGAACCGGAAATAATCGCAGTTTCGGGCTTAATTCGGTGGAAGGAACTCATAATAAAATGAAAATATAGCAAGGTTCCACATGTAATAATAACTATACCACCCACCCATAAAAACACCCACAATAATAACTATTTGTAGAATAGTGCTATGTTTTCCTTTTATTAAGAACCGGAAAGGCAACGAATGAAAATATCATTGATTTTATTGGAGGAGAGATATCGTAGTTCAGTATACTCTTATGTATTCTTTTTCTTAATATACTTTTGTGATCATTCGTATCAAGCTAAGGTTAAGATCTCGTTCAGGGTTAAAGTCCCTTATTGATCCTATGGAATCCTAGAGAGGAGTTTTCTTTTGCTTTTTCATTCGGAGGGAAGAACTCATTTGGCACTTCAACGATCCCATTAATATCAGTGATGGGAACAGCACATCGTCCTTTCCCGACGTGGGGCTCGAACTCTTGATCTGAAATGAACAACTCAGCTCGCATTGGCTGGTTGGTGGTTCATTTAGCAAGCAGGAAATCGATTGAGGAACGTCCCGGAAGATTTTTTTTCGACGTGTTCTTGAATCGCGTGATTTTGTGGCTGCCGTTCCTCTCAGGAGATAGATAGTGCATGGGCACATTTCAGAGCGGAAGCTGCTTCAAGCGAAAGAGGCGTGGAGGGCGAAGTCTTCCTAATATCCGTCCGCGTGGGCCGGCCAGACACAAATTCATGCCTCCTGGACGTGCATGCAACCTACTTAACTTATCTGTTGACGGTTTTGCATACTCTATCAGGATAAACGGCTTGGGTGCTGAGCTTGTTGAAGGTCAAGCACGCTATGTAAGAGTAGATGAGATGCCTTCGCTCGGGCACTGCGGCAAAGAAAATGGCAGGGTACTTTTAAGCCTACTCATTTTTTAAATTTTGTGTCTCAACTCACGGAGTCTTTAATCTGATCTCATCAGAGGAGGAACACGTGATCATTTGTTTTGTGATAATTACAGTATTTCCTTTTCCAAATGCCACATGATACCAGAAAACGCATTTTTTCTGCACACACACATACATAGTTTGTTCCGTTCCATAATACTCTACAATCACATACATAAGTAGATGGCGATTTCGTAAGTAGCTTTCATAAAGATTTCATAGGATTTAAATAAGATTTTTGACAACGATATCATTTTCTTCCAAATAGACCGCCCTTATCGAATTTACTTGTCATTTGTATTTTATGGGAAATAGTTTGGTACAGTTATGTGTGAAAATTTTGAATTTTATCTTTTTTAACTGAGTTCTTGAATCAAATGAAACTTTCTATTTGGCTTCTGTTGGTCCGCAGTCCATAATTCGCTTTCGTTTTTCAAAGTGATAAATGTATGAGGAAATTTATTATATTATATATTTTTTTAAACCTGCGCTTCATTCATTACCTCAAGTGAATGATATTGATTGCCGAAAAAATGCATTAGCGATTAGACACACATTATTAACTCATTCATATTTATTCCATGATCATTAATATAAACAGTGTTCGCGTTCTTGCACTCTTTTTCATAATTATATGGCGTCCAGAGAAGGTTTTACATTAATGTCAGAACTTTGATAAACCATTAAACCAAGTGTATGTTTAGGATCTTCGCTGCGTGAAAATACGGCGTATACTAAAGGGAATGGTATTTTTACGAAGTTCCAAGTGAAAAAAGAAACATTAACCGTTTGAGGACCATACTGCAGGCACGGAGTACGTGGTTTTCCATGACTTTTGCTCTCTGCTGCTCGCGACAGCTGCAATCCCTGAAACCCTCCAGCGCCATCAAATGAGAGTTCCATTCGCGGGGGAAAGGAATAGAGGGAGGGATGGGAAAGAAAGTGCACGCCAGTCTTTTATAGAATGCCGCTGCTCTGGGAGAGCCTTCACTAGACTCGCGCTAACGGCTCCCAGTACACAGACGCCGTTTTGTACCCAAACGTCATCCCGGGTCTCTCCGTTGCTTTAAATCCTTTAATAACTTTCCAGTCCGCATTTTTAAAGTACATTCTGTTTCTCCTCTCCGCGCCTCCCATTTTTTTAAAATTTTGATATTCCGCCTATCAGCCATATCTCCAGACACCGCGGTCGCATAACGTTCTGACCGGAAGCGTTGCATTTCCTCGTCCCATCCCTCGACGCGTTTAATGTAGGAAAGCCCGACGGCGTTTTTATCTTCTTCGACCCACTGCCAGGCGGCAGCACTCGAGGGAGGAGTGAATCCGAGCTTCCTCGTCCTTTTTGTACTACTTCATCTCTTCTTTCTGACCGAGAGCACCATTTTGGCGCTATCTCAATATTCATGAACATCATATTTTTTATTCAGAAAAGAGATGTGCCGTAAATTGTTATGTGATTTTTATAGGCATTGGTTTAGGTTGTATCTCATTTATTAAGTATCGTCCGATATACGGATTATCGAGGTGGCTCTCGTACGGAATTAAAAAAATAATGATATCAGGGAAGAAGAGAGGGAAAAGGAGGAGGTTGGGTGCGTAAAGATTAAGAGATTCGGTATTTTTTTAAGGAAATGAGCTTACCTTCTAAATTCAAGGTCGTCAGTTCGAGTTTCGCCGAAGATATGGACGTTTTTTCTTCTTTTGAGACGATGGGAAATATAAAGTGGACGGGCTACACTTACTCAATGAGGGCCGCGGTTTTCTTATAGAAAGTAATGTAAGTATATGTTAAAATATGAAGGGTCTGGGATGGCTAATGTTAACTTTGACAGTTACATCGATTGTCTTTATTTCGGGGCGGAATTGAGACCGTAGAATCTCTTCCCCGTAACCTAACCCCGTAATTGATTAGGTAGTGGAAGAATTGTTAATACCCGTGGGGAATCCAAGTGCTAATATTTTTTCTCTGGTATCTACTTAAGATTTAATCATTTACTCCTTATGCACCGAAATATTCCTCTGCGGACATTTATCGAGTCACTTTTTCTGGCCAGTGGGTCAAATCCACATGTATATTAATTTTTCATATTAATTTTATAATTTTTAACTTTTATTCATATCTCTGCACATACCACTGGGTCCTTGAAATACCGGACTTAGGTGACAAGGCGTATAACGGTTACTTTTCAGAAAAGTAAAGTGATAACAGTTTAAGAAATAAATATTGCGTTGTAAAAATAAGTATTATAATGTGTTGGATAAGTTCTGATCTGTTTTTCCCGTAGGCTTTTTTTCAGCGAAGCAAGATTATGAAAAACGGCCCCTTCTGAATACGGTATTAGGCGGTCGTGTTCATAACCGGTCTCGTGATCTTAGTATTAAATTGCTGTCGGGAACCTGGAGTGCATTTCATGGCAATTTCCACAAAAATTTTTGTTGTACGATCGCCTTTACTTCGTTGCGTCCGATCCGTTCAACCGTTCATCGATTCGTTCACCCAAAAGGTGCTTTCATCCCGATCCGTTCAGTAACCCTTGCCGTGCATTTTCGGAGCGGTCGACCTTTTTTGCCCCCGTCCATCTTTCTTCTGCGCCACACGTTTGTGGAGAGGCATCCTCTCGCACCCAGGTCACATCCGGACAGAATGCGTGGGGTTGGGGTCCGTGACGGACAGCGACTAATACCCTTTTTGCCCCTCCCTTTACCTCCTACATATCTCACCGCGCCCTACACCTCCCGCTCCCTGTATACCAGGCCGGCGCTTAATTTGGCACCACTATTGAAAGTTGGGGTTAGGATCACAGAGAGAGCGAGGGAGAGAGAGAGAGGGATTGTGTGAGTGGGACAGGTGATGTGCCTCGATCGAAGTGTTGTATGGGGCGTGTTATGGTCACCTGGGGGAGAGGTCTCCCCGTCGCCAGCCTCTCGTCTCAATTTTCCTACCCTCGTCACACCCAGTGATTTTCGTCCTTGCTCAATGGGACGTAATCCTCGAGAATCCCGAGAGAGAACGCCATTACTCCCAAATTTAATTGATCTCGCAATAGGCTGAAATAGTGAATGTAGAAGAATTTCTTTCTCATTTCGGTTGACGTAGGTTCGGCACAGCCAAATTCTACCTCCACCGTATGCAGCTTAGTTTTGGTGCAGGTTACTTTTTACGCAAAAACGCGTAGGAAGTTCTAGTCATCGTGTTGAGAGTCCATTTTTAAAATTGGCTGGTGACCTGTCATTTGACAGGTCGTATCAGTTGTATTCAGTCAAACGGCAGCATCTCAGTATGCGCTATAGTTTCATCGATAAGATTCATCGCAAAAAGAAATCTTAAAGCAATTCATCATATATAGTTATTGAGGTATTTTACCGGTTGACGATACATTTTTGATGGATCGTATCGTATTGACAACCACTACGCCAAACGACTCTCCGAGCACATAGTTTCCGAACATTCTATTGTCGCTTAGATATAAGTAATTAATAAAAATATATATTTAAGTTTTGCATACTTTCCGTATCACACTAAGTCGTCTAGAATTTCTTTTTTTTTCTTCTTCCACCTGACAACAGTCACCTAGTAACACCCTCTTTAACATCCCACAACTATACATGGCGCCTCTTCATCTGTCTTATTTCCGGTCCATTAATATTTCTTTTTTCCTCTCCATGCCTGCTGTTGAAAGACATTCGATGTAAGCTCAAACTCTTCCCTTAGGGAGATGGTTTCTGAGCAACATTTCTTTGATGTGCAGTATTAAAACTTTCACTTATCTTTTCTTATGCCAGGCCCAACAGTTCCTATTATCGAATCAACCTTCCTTGAGTATACCTTCTTCGCTATGGAAATAATTCTCCTTCTGTCATTACCACGACTATTTTAATTTAAGCTCTCCCGTTCGATTCTTAGCTTAGATATTCTATTAAAGTATAATCTCACAACTTTTTTAAAATTAATTTTTCGTCAGTAAGCTTTGTAATTACCCTATGATGTTTTCAGTTTGGGCTGAAAGCGTTGCCTTACTAACTAAATCAACAAATCACTGATATTCACCTACATATTCTTTATCTCTATTCCCCGTCCTTGTTTCTTACATGTACTGCCTTAGCTACAATAAAAATAATATATTTTTCCTAGATTGATTTGACATACTGTTGAGCTTATCTTTTTTTGAATGGGAATTAGAATCGACTTATCAAAAGTTCTTCATAATTGGTTTAAGGAAAAAAAAAGCTCTTACTATCGAATATCCTCAAGCACTTTAGTTATCCCACTGAAATCTTACCTACTCCTATTACTATGCCTTATCAGACTTAATATCTGTCTATCCTGAGTGCTTGGGGCTATTTTATTCTTATATACTTCAAATTAAAATTCTATATGTGAATTGTGAGAGCATCTTAATTTCTCTTTTGTCGTATCTACACTGTGTAGCATTTTCCTCTTTCGGAGCTTCTTTGGATTCCTTCATTATTTTCATTCCAAATTTAATTTTTAAATTTCCCATCTATCATGTTTAGGAAAGTCGTCTCTCCCTTTTTTTATTTTTACTCACACCATTCAATTAAATGAGAAATGCAGTGTTGAAATAATTTATACTGATTCTGATAGGTGATAATGTTCCACCGTCATTATCCCTGGAAAGAACCGTTTCGTCAAAACGATTCCCAAGTGACATTATGGGGGAGACATATGTAGCATGGAAACGCATTTTAAAAAAGAAAAAAAAAACGATTAGTGCTGCTTGATAGATATCACTCGTGAAATAAAAAGAAATTATTAGAAAAATATAAAAGGCATATTTTTTTACTCCATTTGAGGAAGATGTAAGGGAGGAAACGAAAAAAAACGCAAAGTTGCACGGAAAAAAAGTTTTTATTTTGGAACCCGCGCGCATGCACACTTTAGTGTGAAGTCTTTTGCGGCAGCATTGAATGAAGAGACGTAGTGAGGAGAGGAAGAGGGTATGGGATTGGGGGGAGGGGTGGAGAGGAGAGGAGGGAGATAGATAGAGAGAGGGAGGAGAGAAAAAAAAATTATGGCTGACGTTTCGTCGGATGCGGTCCGAGGGCTCCTCAAACTTTTTTTTATATATAAATTCTCTATGAATCTTGGCGTGTAGAACGTGTGTATGCGAGAGGCTGCGAGCATGTTTGTGAGAGTGCAGAACATACAAGGAGACTCGAGAGGGGGTGAAGGGGGGGTTAGAGGGGAGTGGGAGCAAGTGTGTCCGTTTGTATTTCTCGCGGGCGAAAAAAATGTTATCGCCCGACTCCGTGCCAGGCCCTAACTAATTGCTTATTTCTCCGCCCCCCCCTCCCCCCTCCCCGTCCACTCTTCTCGACAAAGAGATAGAGAGGTCGTTTTTGAGATCGGATTGCCGTTCCGTATCCCCACTCCACGGACTGAAAAGGAGCCCATCGGGTAAAAACCCATATTCCACTATAAGATTGTAATTTACATTATCGCAATCGCGACGAATTCAATCTCAATGGTTGCAACCTCAACGATTGCTATCTCAACGATTATAATATCAACGATTGCAACCACAAAGATTGCAATCTCGACGATTGGAATATAAACAATTGTAATCTGCAATGATAATCACACGGGAACCCCACTCCTAAGGGCGAGTGGAAGGACCGTGGTTCCCGAAGTCCCGGATTCGGAAAATATTTTTTGTTTGAAACGACTTCCAAATTTCAGACCAGTTCTGTGTGCACACTTTCAAATATGCATACCCTTTACCTATTAACTATAAAAAAACGTAAGGTAAAAATAAAAATATATAGGGCATACTATTACAGATGTTATAAAGGGAAACTACCAAGGGGCGTTAGCACTAGATAGGAAAGGATAGAGGTCTGCAGACAACCAATCTTCGGATTGAAGTACTAGTATATATATATATATATATTGGTTCGAACACTTGTGGAACGTACAGAGACACAGGACACAAAAAGAAAAAAACTCACAGTGGTGAAGAATTTTCGGTGGCACC
>WURS02272661.1:0-18979 GCA_011762765.2 Rhinocypha anisoptera
TCAGTCGTTTCTATATTTATGACGTCTTCAGATAAGTTAGTTGCTAAAAGATCAAGTATATTATTTCCTCTCGTGGGCGTCTGTACTAACTGTTGTAACGATCGTGATGCCCTTGCGGTGGTTAACAGGGTGATGCTTGGAAGTAGAAGAGGGAATCAAGGGAGATGAGAGAAGTCACCAGAGAGAGAGAGAGAGTTAACTAAATCTTCATTCGTACTCACCCGATCCCGAATGGACACGATGGGCTCGTAGAGGCAGCCGGAGAAGTCCGGTTCTTCCCACTTGGCGACGCCGGTGTCTTTGAGGACGCACTCCCTGCCCGCCTCGCCTCCCCCGCCGGGGTCCGCCACCGCCTCCACCGAACTCCAGCCGAGGGCCTCCGGGGGCGAGGGGGTCCTGGGCGAGGACCCCCAGGGCCCACCCTCCGCTCCCGAGACGGGCGTGGACGCGGTCACGGGTCGCAGGAGGGGCAGGGAGGGACAGTCGACCAGGGCCTTCTGCCCCGGGGCCGTCCGGGGCCACTGGACGCCCCAGGTCATCACGGCCGGACACAGCGGAACGGAGTCGGGGTCGATGACGGCTACGCGGACGGAATAGCTGTTGGGCCGGGCCGCCAAGTTGGCCGCGCCGGACACCACGTGACACGAATAGGTGGCCGATTGCTGCAATCGAGAGGGAAAGGGGGCGTGGCGATTAATCACAAGTTAAATGCAAATTTCACGTACTACGGGTAAATGAATCAACCGTCAGATTTGTTCGACCGAATTAAATTTTTCTTCGACGCGACCACGATGGCTTTGCTCGACACGCCCTGACGTCCTCGTCTTCCAATCCGGGGGTCCCGAGTTCGAACCCCGGCTAGGTGGACTTTTCTTTCTCCACCTGGGGCGCGGACTTTTTTCATGTTTCGTCCTTGTTACGGAAAGTTTAATGCCGTCCACCGCATTTGTCCCTGTTTTGCGTGTGGGCGGGTGGAAAATGAATAAGTAAAATGGTTTCGTAGCAGTGACCACATCCCTGGTGACCATTTGATGTAGCCTTGCGGCGAGACCGTGGACCGAGAATTCATGTGCAAACTGTGTAGAGTAAGTACGTTTCCCCGCAGCATGATGGAATTCCACAAGTTTTGCCCGAGACTGCATCGTAAAAATTTACGTAGTCCATGAAGATACTTGATGAGGGTAAGGTAAGGAAATCATCCTTGTGGAATGCGTTTTATTGCAATAAAGGACAGGAAACAGACGAAATTCGCTGTTCAAGCCGAAACTGGGTGTTATTTGCTCATCATGATGAGAAATAAAACACTTGGTGATTCCAACAGAAACTATTGTATTATCACCACGACCTAGTGTTTTCTTCTCATCAGGAGTGTGTTGACGAAGCTATTTTAAAATATATTTCTCTTGCTTTGATTTCTCTACTCTTTCATAACTCGAAGTGGGCTTTTTCCTATGACGTTCGCGTACTTTATTGCACGGAAAGTACTGGAATCAAATATCTCAATTGAGGATTTGTGTAAATGCCCAATTCTTAACACAAAGACTTTTATCATTTGTAACAAATCCGAAAAAAAGAAGGTGCCGCATTTAGCTAAATGCGGCACCTTATTTTAACGTTTTTCATTTAAGGTAATGATCATTTTTCCATATTCTGGAGTATTCCAAAAATTTCTCTCTCGTTAGAATCACATATTGTGGGAGAATTCTGATACTACGGGTCGATAAATACTATATGATGCGCCGGATCCATCAATTTTAAATTTACCTGAGTAGACGGTCGTTTATGAATGGTTTGTTTGATCAGAAAGTGAAGGGGAAATATCATTAGGATAGGTACCCAGGGGAGTAAATGCAGAGAGTGTGAATTAATCGCTACTGTTCGTCTACAAGAAGGACAGCATCTTGAAATCAATGTGTGGGCAGAAACAATTGCGTTGCTAAATGCGCCAAATAGTGCGATATTAGGTGTGCCGCATGGCTGGTTTTAATCTGTTCAGCGCCAAAAGCTCCTGTGGCCCCTTGGAGGACATTTCATAGGGTGAGATGCACACTACTGACAAATAAAAAAAACAATGGGTGTCTTTCCACAACTTTAATTCCGGTACAACTAGTTTAGACTCATAGGTACCTGATGGTGAGGTACTTGATGATGAAACCTATGCGTCGAAATTAATTGTACCGGAATTAAAGTTGTGGAAAGATACCCCAGTGTTTTTCATTAGCCAAGATGCATTTCCACGTAACCAAGTATGAGACAATCGAGTGCACGCTATTCATCCTTGAAATCCTACGATTTCCGTTTCAGTGCCTCAGACAGCTCATCATTAGGGTGTAAATATGGTCAATTTTCCTTGAAACACCGTTTCTTGCATCTTTAAAAATAATTTTGGTGCTTTTTGTAATTTGCATGTCAAATTTTATTTTTACGCATATACTGCTTCATCGTGATCCTGAAAATCGAAATGCTGGTAAACCAATCTGTAGCAGTAGTGGTATTTTTGTTTTTATAGGGTTCTTCGACGGCTATGGTCATTTCGCACCTCTTTATCTCACAGATAAACCAATCTGCACAAACACAACATCCATGCCCTGGGCTGAATTCGAACCCGCGATCTTTGGGTTAGCTGGCGAGCACGCTCCCCACCAGGCTAACCCGGTCGGCTAAACCAATCTCTGCCTGAAAAGAGACCGAGGAGAGATTCCTCCAACAATGGTGCAATGGAGTTATCTTCTCTGGCGTGAAGGGAAGAAGGATTGAGATATTTACAATCCGTGCACCGTGCTTTTCTCAGGAGTGAAGGAAGACTTAATCGGCCCTGGTGACTCGGACGGCTCAGCCGGAAATTGTTACATGATAGTACATCAACACAGGTTTCGTCTTTTCACAGCTCCTTCCTTTAAAAAATTCGTGCCCCATGTAAAATCGCCCACTGCGTGGCTGCGAATCGATCAAAACCTTGGCTTTGAATACGTTACGTCATTCTTGTCTGACCCGATACATTCCGAGTGTCGTGAAGTTACGGAATCTTTTTCCCCCCCAATAGGGAGTCGCATTTCCCATTTTCTACCTTTTTCCGTTCGAACATTTTATTTTTTAAATCTTCACCATCTTATCGGTCATTTCATGTGGATCAATACCAACGTAACTGACTAGAAATATCTAACGAGCAAATACCATTAAAGAGAATGACGACATTCTAAAAGTGAATCCAAATTAATATCTTTAATGAGAGGATTTAATGAGAAGTTTAATGCAATGCAAGAATAAAATTTCATTCTCGAATTTGAAAGGCCCTTCACATATCGAGATGAGCAGCAATAAAAAAAGGTTATCACTATTTAACAGCAACTGCTGACTACCTATTGCGACACTTTGACGTCGAATTATACTTAAACGCAACCCTAATAAAAATAATGGATAATTAAATATGAGAATTATTGCGTAAGGGAAGAGTCATTATCAAATAAATAAGGATACTTTGCAATTTCCACAAAACCAAAAAAACCTTCTTCATTTCCGACTAGTTTTGGTGTGCTACAACATTATCAAGTTTTATTTTGCTTTTGGTTTTGTGAAAATTGCAAAATATCCTTATTTATTTGATTATGGATCGTTTCCACAATATCACACCTGACTATATAGCGTTTATGAAAATTCATTACTTTACTAGAGTCCATCAAATGGGGAATAATTGAGGAACTAAGTTAGACAGAGGCGGAAACAAATGGTCTGTTACACATGGTGGAGGAGGAGAGGTAATGAAGATGAAAATGTAATAAAAGTGGAAAGAAAAATACTCAGAGCCAATAGGTCATTGAAGGCAGTAATGAATGTTAGAATGTTGGGTAAGTGAATAAGAGAAGAAGTGAGGAAAATTGGTAATTAAAATTACACAGTGTCGGGTAGGTAGTAATTACAGATGACCAGAAATTTATAATTTTCTTTTGAGGATATGATTCCTAATGGGGTCCTTTAGAAATAGATATTCGCATGTCAGATAACCTACAATAATGATCTAAAGACTAAATGGCGTATAATGATGCCCACACAATTGTGCTCGACTAATTTAAGTCGTTTTTAATGATAATGAATAACATGCGGATTAGTTTTTAATAAATTTTATGGAAGATGGGTTAGATGGGAACTGAATCGTTCAAATTGATAAGAGTCGCACTGTAACGCGGATTTTAATAAATACGTTGGCTAAATAACCTGTCAAGCAAAATTAGAGAACAAAAACTTATCGCCCGGAAGGTGGCTCCCGTCCCCTTCGTCGGTTGTGTGTTGTCGGGTCGTAGGTTCGGGGCACTAAATTACAAACTGCGTCGAGTTGTGATAATAATATGTTAATGAGGAACCGGTAGTAGCAGAAAAAATATTCTGGTTTCCCAGCAACGAATCTGTATTTTCATAACACATGATGATTACTTTTTGACGACGGCTAAACTCAAATATCATACGGAATGGCATTCCAGTTTAACAGTTGGTTTTAATATTACATCACTGCGGCCCCTCCATTATCCCAGGTCATATATTTTTGAACCTCAAAGTGTCCCGCTATTTCGGCGTCACGACATAAATGCCAGTTAATAGAGAAAGAGAGAATGTTTTGGTAAAGCGGAAAATTAATTACCCTCGCCGTGTTCATGTCTTGGGGATCAAAGTATTCATGACGCTGGATAATGTGCGCTCAACGGACGATAAGTATTCGTGAAACAGAAATTAATTACGCTTTCGTTAATCATGTTTTGGGAATCGATAGATGATTTAAGTTCCCGTATGGTCCAGGATGAAGGTAACCGGAAAATCCTCGGACAAGAGCGCTGGAATAATGCGCTGAGCATAATTGAGGTATCAAAAGTTTACTATCACCCAATTAAAATGTTCTGACTTTTATTTCTATTTCGATTAGATATTAAACGTTGCTGTAAACGTATTGCAAGAGTTTCTTGAGGCAGAGAAGTGCTGTATGAATTACGAGAGTTTTACTTTAACAGAGACTACGCAAGGTTTTCTCGGAACGAAGGACCAATTTGCCAACGAAAAATCTCTCCCTGGACTCAAAACATATAAATGGTCTGTCAGGCGTAACATACAAATGTTTGTCATTTATCTCTATTGCTCTCTAGTTATATGTAAACGTTGGAATGAAAGATAATTCGTACTTTTCCTCATTTTTACACAAAAACAGTCGAAAAGTAAGAAATATCTTTCATTCCTACCATGGATATCCATAATTTCCACGAAGTGAAGCCTGAGATCGTCATCTTTAAATATGAAGGGTTCTGATTTATGTGATATAAAAATACTCACGTGTTTATTTTTTTAACGAGTGAAACTAATTAAATTATTTAAATTAAAAAGATTATCATTAGAATTTTCACGGATCCCCTAGTTAGGGAGGATTTTAAATCATAGTGTTTAACTAAACTGCATGCAATAAATGAGTCGGAATTAATGTGAAAATTATTCCTGGCCGTGTTTTCTTACGGAATAATTTGCTGGCGGGTTACTTTGGTGTCACATTCCCAGATATGGCACTAGTGTTGGACATACTTTAAATCCTCGCCACTCTTTCGTATTTCCTTGCTACGGTCGAACGACAGCAGTTTCTAAATGGGTTATTCCGGTGTTTTCCCGTCCCTGTTTCGCACTTAGTTTGCATTATTTCCCGAAGCTGCACCCGCATCTCCGCGGTCACAACGTCCTTCGAACGGTTGAACCGGCATGGAGATATTCAATTATGCAAAACCTGCGGACGCTGATTCCCCCTCTCAGGAACAAATCACGGCGGGTCTCAACGAAGGAGAATGGACAATACGGAGCTTTTATTTACAATGGCCTCAAAAGGACTTTATTAGTAGGATGCTGTTGATGCGGTAACGGGACAGCGACGAGCTGCTGTCTGCGCAGATAATCTGCTGCAGGTATCCTGAGGGCCGCAGTGGCATAAGCTGGATCTCCGCTTATGACGCAAGTGCAGATACTTGTTGATGGTAAACAAAGTTTAACTAAAAAAATCAAATAAAACACTTGATTTATTACGCAAGAACCAACTTTGAATAGTCGGTCCGCGAAGAAATATACTTAAAAAAAAATGAATCCGCTTGAAACCAGTCCTACTTTCGGGAGACATTTATGACCCATATACGCGTCGGGATGCATAATTTATTTCCATAAATTTGAGTCACCGTCAGAGGCATTCGTGCGTCCAGGAATCACGATTTTTTTTGGCGGATGGTGAACCTTTTAATGGCTACGTTTCCTCATTCATAAAATATTTTAACGACTTTGCAGTTGCGAGTGGGGGGGGGGGGATGAAACAAATATCAAAAATCTACTGTAAACATGAAATTATTCGCGCTACGTTTATGCAACGCAACGCCATTAAAACTTTAATCCAAAAGATAGAAAGCCCCGCCATGAAACAACAACCGCTTTAATTAAGCGTTGAAATAAGCAAGACTGCACACAGCAAACCGTAAACGAAGACTGAGCGCTTCCTCAAACATTAACATGAAAATTAACGGTCTTATCTAAAGACATTATAGAGCTATCTTCACTGTGCACGCGTATGTTGTCTAAATATACGTAAGCTTTTCATTATACACATTACTTACAACCCAGAACGCGTGGTTGTAAGTAATATGAATTTGAAATCGGTGTTTTCCTTCGCACTGCGATTTTAAACCGAACAATCACCGCTTGTGTAATGATGAATCATTAAACGACTTAACCACCTACATGCGTAGGTTTTATCGCATACAATATTTCATTTACCTGGGCGTTGTAGATGTGTAGAATGTTACCGGACGGATAGAGGTCTTCCATAACCTCTCTTCCCGGAGCCATAGGCAGTAGAGCGTTGTTCTTGGTCCAGAAGTATCCGAGACGATCTGGATGGCGATGCCTCTCGCTGGGGGACATGCACACCAGACTCACGTTCTCCCCCTAAAGAAATGAAGGAATTCACGGCTATATTAAATAAATAATAAAGTAATTTACAATGAAAGTAAATATACCGGGACTTTTCAAATGAGCAGGCTTCATAAATTTTCATTGACACGATTTAGTATACAAAAATTAACTTATTTATATACTGTCAGCTTATTGTACAAGTTATTTTTGGCCCAGTTCATTTCCGTTCAGTCCAGTATTGCGGAAGCGGCGGAAAAATGAAACACATTCGCTTACCAATACTTCCGATGATGAAGCTCTATAAGTTTTTAACGTGAAATTTAAATCAATTTTGTTTCATATATAGAATTTATTCATATATTTATATAAGGTTTCATAGTATATATAATAGTTATTAATCAGTGTGTCATAAAAGCAGCATTCTTAAAATTCGTTTGTAATGAACTATGATCGCCACTATATGTAAGACTAAGAGTAAACAAATATTTTTCATGGCGTAATATGTTAGTAGTGTGAGATCTGTGGGTAAAATATTACCAGCTGTGCTACAATATCGAAGGCTAATAACTCAAACGATAAAAATTGTAGTTACTTAAAAAAAACTGACGTAAAAAATTGGGATCCACAATTCACTAGGGGAAAAATCGAAAAATCTGGGTATAGAATCACTTCAGTGTAATCCTCGGCCATTCCTTAGGCCGTGTTACACGAGGTCTTTCCAAAAAGTATCCGACGTTCCTTCGTATCTTCGCGCCTGACAATTTTACCGCCCTCTTCCGGGTACGAGTTTGTCAACTGTAAAACCTCACAAAATCTATAGATGCCGCAGTTTTCGTCGGGACGTCTTGGTTCACGTGCAGCGTGCGTTTGTTGACAAAGTTTTTCTTTGTACGTTCGTCGCATTTTGCTATTGTAAGAAATGACGGAAATATCGGAGCAACGGATTTGCATTAAATTTCGCATAAAACTCGAAAAGGGTTGTGCGGAGACCGTAGAAATGATGAAGGCGAAATTTGCGGGCGAGTTTATGAGCAACACACAAACAAAAGAGTGGTGCAAGCGGTTCAAAGATGGCCGCACATCTGTTGATAGTAACACACGCTCTGGGCGCGGACGACAAAAACACCGGATAACATCGAACGTGTGCGACTTGTTTTTTTATTGTGGGGGTGTTGTGAGTATGCTATGCGTGTAATATAGCTATAGAAAGGTCTTCGAACACTAAAAAATGGTTTACAACAAACAGTCAAGTTGGGACTCAAGCACGATTTTCAGTCCGGTGGCGAGGACCTAGCCTCTTTCACCCCCTAGGGATACACCCAACATGGTCATAGCGGCATCCCAAGAGCAGGAAGAGCGCAATCAAGAGTCACGAAGGCGGGAGAGTGTGACGACTGTTCACGTAACTGCATGAAAATAAATAAAGAGGGAAGGAGGTATTTAGTGAACAACATAGGAGAGATAATCATTGAGCTCAAGTGAACGCCGCTCATTTCAAAGGGCACCCACAATGCTTTCTAATTTCAGTCCGTTGGAGCAAAAAAAAATGTACTGTTCAATTTCACTCCCCATCGACAATCAATCGATATTTCAGCGGGAAATTGATGGGTCGAACACGAATAACCAAGCAAGCACAATGTTCACCAACGTTTTGTCATAATCCGGAAATGAGCTGCATTAAATGTAAAAGGAACGCCGTGCAGTAATAAAAACGTGGGGTCTCCAACATAAACTTTCATATAGCACGGGATTAAATGAGAATTTTTTTTTTTTAAGGATAACCTCCACATTTTCCAATTACACGCAGAGCAAAGCTCCGGTCTACCGGATATTCCTTCCGGAAATTCGACGTCGCGGAAGGGAGAATTACGCCGTACCAAGAGCACGTAAAATTTCTGCCCCGCTCGATGAACAGAAATATAAGAGCGAATCAAACCGGCGCGGCCGTCCGCACGCCCCTGCAAAAGAGGATGGAGGCGTTATATACGATTAAAGGCTGAAATTTGCAGTGGCGGTAAATACCAATCACCAACTCGTGAAAAAGTTATCGGGAGGAGAGAAAAAATTATTTTGTTTTTGTTACAACTTTTTTTGCGAGTCTTTGCAAGAGTTTTCTTTTAATGTGTTTACGGTTTAATAAAAATTACGTCGCGATTGGTGTGGATAATTCACGTAGGACAAAACTGTTATATTATTTTTAACGTTCAGTGATGGGAATCACTAATCACCGAAACGCGAAAAAATTATTGGCGGAATGAAAATGTTGCGAAAGTAAGCAAGTCATATGTTTTATAAGGTTCTCCAAAATGTACCAAGACGATTAGGGAGAATCATTAACGCATGAAAAAAGTTATTGCACTTACCATTTCTGTTTAATTGACAAATGAAGAAGATTGTAAGTTTCCATAAAATTTTATTTAATTGGTATTACTAGTTTCGAACGCATAGGAGTCCTCATCAGATACCTAAAAAGGTATCATCTGATGAAGACGCCTATGCATTTGAAACTAGTAATACCTAAGAAATAAAAATTGTGGAACGTTACACAGTCTTCTTCATTTATCAAGATGAATTTACACGCTTTCAAGCCTGAGACAATCGATTTTATCTATTTAATCGATTCTATGTTTATACACAGAGGACTTTATGATACATGATGGACGTGACTCTCCTAGTACCTGCTCTACTATACTTAATAATTCTTACCTACTAATATATATTTGAGTTAGCTGTGTTACTTCATAGTTGACTAAGGAACGAGGATTAACCTCTTAACAACATCACTAATGCAAACGCAGACATGTGTAAAAAATATTTAAATCAGGAATTACTAAGTCATATTAATCTTTCCATCATTCCAGATAAAATGTTGATGAAAATTGTCAGCCATCTTACTTTCAAAATAATGACATTTCTATGCAAAATGGACGAATTTAATGTACAGGGAGAAAAATTTTATCTAGACATGTAACTTTACAAAGAAGTATATATGTAACGAACAAGTAAGTTACAAAGAAGTATAAATGTATGTATATATCAGCCACGAATTAATTAAAACGTTCCTCATATTTCTGTCTCTTGAATAAGGCAAAAAATTGAAACGCTGAAAAAATACTCACCTAGCTTTAAAATATGTTTTAGACAAGATTTATCCACATTGTCCATTATTTACCAAAAAATGCCATATTAGTTAACTAAAACACAATTCACTAGGATTGTGTGAATGGAATATGGGTTTATGTTCTAGAGTGGTAAACGACACATTTCACAATTTTTTACAGCACGATTTTATAAAAATTGGAAAATGTTCGAAGACCAATTAAAATTATATTATGAATATTTTTAACTACATAGGTGTCACCACCTCATTACTTTGCTCCTTTCCTATAATCAAATGTTAATTACATATTCCCAGAATTTTAAAAACTGACCAACACATTTTGATATAATGAAGAATTTTTAAAACTTTTTTTTCACGCTAGAGTGCAGTATTCATCTTTTTAAATAGATGAAGTATTATTATTGTTCCGAATGTAACAGCTTCAAATATTATTAAAAATTTAATTTCTATAAGTCTTCGTTCGATAATAATATAAAATAGGATTGATTATATTACCAATAAAGGCAAAAGAGAGAATATAGTCCCTTCAACAGACTCGTATTCAGTCTCATACTCAAAATATTTTGTTAATAGATTGATCGTGTAAGGAGAATGCAGAGAAAAGAGGTCGCTATATATGATGTAAAAAAACCTGCCAAAGCCTTAAAATTTCAGGTTTCGGCGCGTGAGGGTGACTTAATCTTCACTGCGCCAAAAGGCGGCAGCACTAGCAAATTATAGTGCACCGCTGTACCTGTTGAGAGCCAATAATGGGGCGTGCTGATCGTAAGTGACCAACAGATCATGTGTCTCTGGAGAAAAAAAACAGATGTATCAGGCATCATTATAGGACAGATTAATATTTCAAACCCATATTTATCAATTACTTCTCATGAAAAGTTCTGCATCTCATACTGTAGCTTACCAATAACTGTCTACTTATAGATATTAAAAAGAATCTTAAGCTTTATTATGATTCAGATTCAGTAAACGTATATTCCGCAGAGACGAAAAGGTACAATAACGCTTACTACGCTTTCAGGCAGTCTGTAATCCCAAATATCCGGCCGGCTAGTCCGAGGGAATAAATAAACTAGAATTTCCCTAAAACTCAGTGAACCATAAAAGCACTCACGATGGAGTGTGCTAAAACGTTTTACTGATTCGAAATACAAATCACATTTCGCTGAACCAATTCTGCGGAACCCTTTCCTTATTTGATCGTGGTCTTTGATGAAACAAATAAAAACATCTCATTTTGCTTTGCCTCAATAAAATGCATCAGATATCATTTCAAGGGGGCAGGAGAGGGAGCTTTTTAAGTGAACGGATCGAGTTTTCCTTGTTGTTTTAAACGCAAACAGCAACACTATTCCCCTTTGTTAGGTAAATGAGGGCATTCCACGATTGGTGGGTCCTCTGGTTAAGTCGTCAAATAAATCTCGATGATGGGGAAACGTTTCGTTCAATTTTAGAGACGTCCGATGTGGGGGTATCTCTCAACCACAGTGTCGCTGTTGTTGTTGCCGTTTAGACCCAACTAGAACGGAAGCAAATATATGTCCAGCTACTTTCCGAGGCCGGAAAAATAAACCCCCCGAACACAAAGGCGCATCTGCGGGAAGTCACCGGAGGGAAGGGAGGACAATACCGCTGGGAACTTCTGAGAAGGGGGATAAAAGAGAGGGAGAACGCCAACGGCTAACCGAAACTCGCTCCTAAAGGACAAAGCGTGCCAAAACACTCCCCCCCAACAGAAAGCCATCCTCCTAACTCACGCGTCCCCGGAGACGGAATAGGGAACCGGGCAAGGAATCAAATGATCCCGCGTGGCCGCCTGAAAACTACCCCGGTCTCCTTTTTATTTTCCCGGCCGAGAAACCCTTAGCCAAGCGAACGTAAAAACGACTGAGGATGAGGCGGAGTTTTGTCCATCGTATATCTATGAAATACCCCTAACTAACCGACCTAACTAACGAGAGAGAGAGCTGTTCCTCATTACCTCCCCCCAGCCCCATTAGGGTCGAGAAACCACTTCATTGTCCACACAGGTAAAGGAGTTAGTCATGCGTGAAAGCACGATATGTTGATAATTTTGGAGAAGAGCTCCCGTTTGGACCTTGCACATTGTGAAGGAATTTGTAGTTATTTTCATGCATGTTTGTACTCAGAAGTCTAACAATGTCCCGCATGTTGTGGATGATGTTCTACTATTTTATTTTGCATGCGTTTTGCTTCATTCTGAGTGCAATGTGTTTCTTAACATCTGCATTCGGGAGTGAACGTGAATGTTTGGTGGTACCTCACCCCCTGCCACATGCCCTTGGGGTGGTATGTAGGGTAATGCTTAGAAGTAGAAGTACCCCGCAAATCGCCTTGAGGGAGTGAGTTAACACCAAGAAAGCATTCCCACGCGCATACGTTCAAAACCATCCACCAAGTAAGAAACTTCTTAAATGCGGACATTTGGTAACAAAAAATATCAATATCACACGGGAATAACGAAGAATTACATTAATTTAGGATGTTTTTTGCTTGTTTGATTTAAATTACATCATAAGGTTATATGCAATACATATCCCAGCTGACATAATCGCTCCGAGCGATAATTTTTATTTTGATCTCTAGTCTTAAAATCATCAAAGAGGAAAATATCCGTAGTGGCATGGATATTAGACGATGAATTACGTTAGCAAAAGAGGCCTTTGGGAAAAGGAAGGAGTTAATGAGATAGATCCTATAATTTGAAGATAAGATTAGTATAAATCCTCGTATGGAACATAGCATACGGTATGTTCCGAAATGCTATATGGATCCGAAATCATGATAGAATTCCACAAAACCAAGTCCTCAACTACCTTTCATATCAAAAACCTACCATAAACGGTAGATTACCCTTCAATCAGACGTACGAGTAAAAACATTTTTAAAATATACGCTCTACAATCTATCTCTATTATTTTACGTGCATGACCTGATGAGCACTCGGCTGAAGTACTCTGCCCGAAATCTGCACAGAAAATTTAACCTGCATTTCAACACACGCTCAACAAATGGCTCGAGACATAATCCCTCCACTCTCGTGGTCACACTGCTACACTGATAATGACGACTTTTCGAAAGAGGTCAACGTCTTTATCGGGCGGGGACGGATTGTCCACCAATTCCAGCGGGCGACCTCGGTCGCACGCCCTTTTTTTTGGGAACCGGACGCGTGCACTCCTGTATCGACGCGGGCAATCTTTATCTCTGAAGTCAATGAAGTACTCTTTCCGTCTCTCGAACCTCGCCCTCGTCTCCTTCAACGATCCCCCATGGCTCCCACTTTGCGCGTGTGCTTTTACGTATCCGCACACAAGCAACAGGACGCTGGACAGAGTGAGATTACACCACCCACGGAGGCCGTACTCCCCTCTCGACTCTACTCTGCGGAACTCGTCCCTCCCCGCGCTTCCCCTCCCTCCACAGAGCAGAGCTTCCCCTTATCGTCGCCGCAGCTAACTAAAACAATCCCTCCGGCCCCTTCCGCGTCCACCGCCACCCGCCCAACCCTCTTCTTCCCTCCCGAATGTGCCACTCTTCCCCGGGCGCATCTCGGAAACGAGAGACCCCCCCCCCTAACCCCCATCGCGGTGAGGAGAAACGAGGGAGCCGTGATTTAAATCAAGGGACTGAAAACGCAAAGCGCTCCCAGGGGTCGCAATGTTCCCCGCGCGTGTGAAAATGCCTTCTTCGGGATCTCTCGGGGTCGTCCTTATCGACCCCCGGCGATTTCGCGAGGGGCGTGATTTCCGGGACGACGGGGCGTTTGCGAAAACGTCGATGAGTCCGATAGAGGAAAGGGGAAAGCGCGCTGAGCGTCAACACGGATGGCGATGGATCATGGAATTCGTGGAATTGCGCATTTTTGACGCGCGCATAAAAATATTACGCGAGGCTCAAGAATGTATTGGCTATGCAACCCTAGTACTTTCCTATATTGTATTTACGAAAAGCAATTTTCAGTGGTTTGACATTATCAGTCATATGGTTAATTGACCCTTAAAATTGTAGAATCACGTAAAATCAGCCATTTCCAATAAGAGTGCATGTTAATTTCAAACTTCGATGTCGTTCGAAAGATCTTCTTAATCGTTTTGAAATTTGGCATATTAGTTACTTGTAATAAGTAAAAGATCCAACCAAAGTTTAATCGATTTTTCATTATTTCTACTTATAGCTGTATACTTAAGGGTGTATTGGCTATACACCCCTACTCGACATCAAGCGATTATCGGGCTTTTTGATATATTTACGAAGAGTAGCTGAATCGAATTGATTTTAGTTGGTTGTTATTAGTACTTTATGTATTTTTTAGACAGATGGATTCATTATTCACAGCTATTTTAAGCTCAATGGACCCTCTTTTGACTTCTGTGACTTGAAATATCGCAAATTGTAAGGGTCAAATATTTATTTGTTTTATTGAGGTTCTTTATTTACACTAAATATGTTTGTCGAAAACAGTTTAATTGTTAAAATTACATATTTTATGATCATAAATGAAAAACAAACTGATTTCTTATTTCATACATTCTGGCAACGTCGCATACATATTTTCATGCGTTGTCAGCACTGTACTATGATGGGTGGACGCTAACCCGTCATTTTTTTTCAAATGGAAATAAAAATCCGTCGTTTTAGCTACGGAAAGTAAAATATATAGTATTTATTATTTAATTGAAAAGAAATGTCGAGTGACAAGCAATACTTTTGGAAAAGACTGAGAATGTATCTCAACAAAGGATATCACAGAGCAGAAATTGAGAAAATGAGTGCGACGTTGCCACGTTTATACCTTGAAATTGAAGAAAAGCGTGGAGTAGCTGGCATTTATTATAAATATTTCATGTACTATTCTCTTGATGATTGTTTCAATCATTGATATCAAGTTATAATACAATTATTTACTACCCTTAAACTTTTCAGTTGTTTGACAATTTTAGTTATTATATGGTGGATTTTCTCTTAAATTTGTAGAATCACATAAACTCAGCCATTTTCATAAGAGTGGATGTTAATTTCAAGCTTCGATATCTTTAGAAAGATATACTGAATCGTTTTGAAATTGTACATGTTAGTTACGTATAATAAGTAAAACGACCAATCAAAGTTTCATCGATTTGTAATTATTTCAACTTACTGCCAATACATCCTTAAATAAATTTAATTCCGACGCCCCGCGTACAGCTTAAGGGTAAATGCATTCGCAAAAACTTTGGTTATCCCTTACACAAGGACCAAGCGCCTTTTTAAAATATAAGTTTCTTTAAAAGGTCTCGTGCTTTCCCGGCGTATTTTGTGAATGAATTCCTCTCGGGTCTTCAGCCGGGTGTGAGTGTGGTATAAGCCACCAACGTTCCAACGGCCGACTCGGCCATCGTCATCAGGGTAACCCAGGACGATGGCCATAAAAAGTTTGGTGCTTTAAAACACACTCACCCGGTTGAAGGCCCGTGAGGAATTCATTTATAAGTTGCATGTCTGTCAATTAATTTCTCATTTTAAGTGATAAAGTCTAAGATCATCGGTGAGATCAATCAATGCATCGTAAAAATTCGGGGAAGTTTTCCGTAACATTTTTTTGGGCTTCGCGATGACATTTTTTTGACGTCCCTCGCTCGCATATTGCAAATTGGTGGTCGTCATTGCTCGCGCTCCAATTGCACGGGATTAATAATCACTGTTGTTTTCCTACTACTCAAAAGGAAGGTTCCGATGACCGAGATTGGTTAATTAGATTCAGGTGTCTTTGGAGGAATCATAATTTCCGCATCATCGGATATTGCGAAATAAATAAGTAGCTATCGTATAACGGAGAATAAGGCTTACGCGATTTTCACTCACGGAGAATTTTAATCACGACCCGGGATTTGGCAATTTAGGCCATCGTCAGGTGATAGTACTGAGCTTTAGTAACTGAAACTCTGCACTCTCACATGAGGGTGGCATAGATTGCTGAAACCCGGGTCGTGATCAAAATTCTTTGCAAGTGAAAATCGAGTGAGCCTTATTCTCCAGTGTGGAAAATTTTCACAAAATAACCCTGGAACCTCACGGTTTGTTAAATAACTCTTAAGTTCCGATTGCCTCCTGAAACACTTCGAATTATATGAAACACATTTTGGTTGCTCCACCTCGCTTTCCCCAAGCTTTTCCTTGAACTCTGATCAACGTTTTGTTACCCAATGAC
This sequence comes from Rhinocypha anisoptera, assembly GCA_011762765.2. Classification (NCBI taxonomy): domain Eukaryota; kingdom Metazoa; phylum Arthropoda; class Insecta; order Odonata; family Chlorocyphidae; genus Rhinocypha; species Rhinocypha anisoptera. The sequence continues at coordinate 16,251 of WURS02272661.1, forward strand.
ATTTATAACATTTATTTTTACTCCACTTTGGATAAACGACATCTTAGCCTCCCCATTTTACGTCTTCATTTATCACGTTTTCAGTCCTTTTTCTTTTTACCAAGAGTATTATGTTCTTTGATACACGTTTCATTCGGTAACGCCATCCCATCTCTTTGGATGTATTTTATATATATGTATAATACATATATATATATATTCTCGCAGTTATAACCGGACTCCTAAAAAAAAAAGAAAATTGGAGATTTGCCTGATATGACCTTAACGTTATAATTTCCTCAATTTGCCATACATACATCGGAAATCCGAAAATTTGTCTTTTTCATTAATAATGACTCAAAATACAAATTTAATTCATTCAGTCAATGCGTGCAATCAAAGGCATTAGATATTAGTTAGGTATAATGTTATCTGGAGGGAATAATTTGTAAACTGAAATAAATGGCTGATTATACACATAAAACTACCGGGGAATTTTTTTTTCATAAATATAAATTTGGCTCGAAAAATATATAGAAAATTACTGTTTTCGGTTAAATTTGGCCTTTATTATCTGATACATTGGACAAGATAACATCCACTCTGAAAATATAATATGAAGACAACACAACACGATCTCCAGGTTCCGCGCCTGACCGGGCTTGCAGACGTTCTTTTAAGTTAACCTGGGGACGATAGATTATTCATGAAAACACTCGTAAACTTCCCAATAGGGATATTATAAGGAAATTCAACATGGCCCGCGGCGCAACATTACAAAATCGGAAAGGAAGTAAAAGATTGAAAATCGGAGAGCATGATCAAATTAATCCAATATAAACGAAAGTCGACTGAAGCCCATCTCCGATGGGTAGAAAGTCATAGACAAACAAAATACCAAACCGTTTTAATAAATTGAACAGCATTTTTGCATGCGTGTGCATTCTCTTCCACGCATGCAGTCATTTACCAAATCATGCGCTCAGTTTTTGGTCGTCAAAGTACGAACTGTTGTGAGAAATGGACAATGCAATCATACTCTTGAGTCCATTACAATCTTCTTTCATGTAGATTGATGGTTTTTAAAAAATAAAGTTATAAATAAAAGTTATTTTTTAAAAACCATCAATCTATCATGGATTTCCACAAGGTGACGGCCTCCACAGTGAACTTTGTTCTTTCATGTAATTTCTTAGGTTAGGCATATGACGAAGATGAAGGTTAATCTACCGGTTAAGATAGATTTTTGGTGAGCATTAGCTTAGGTTGGACATGTAACATCTAACTTTAATCCCTCTTCAAATCTGAGTACTTCCTACCCCCTATCATTCAGTCCAAAGTCCCTATTCTCTTTCTACCCCAACCCCGTTTATTCAACATTCTACCCTCTATTACAACCTTCAACAACACATTGCCTCTGAGTACCCCCCTTCCATCCACTTTCCTGTCTTTCTTTGGATCTCTCGCAGCAAACGCCTCTCCTCCCCTACCATTCTCACAGCTTCTTCGTTCGTTTTTCTCTTTCTGTCCACTTCACCTTCTCCATCCGTCGCCAAACCCACATCTCAAAAGCATACAATCTATGCTTATCATCCTTTCTCATGGACCAGGTATCGGATCCATGTAGTGCTACGCTAAACCATATTAGGGTTTTTACTAATATTTTCTTCAAATCTTTATTTAGGGTCCCTCTCGTTAACTCTTTCCTTTTCAAAAGGGCCTCTTTTGCTAATGTAATCCTTCGTCTCATATTTATGACACTACTTCCATTTTTCTCTATGATTATTCCTAAATAAGTGAATCTTTCTACCTAGTCTAATCTATTCCCTTCTGGCCTTGTATTCAGTCTAGCCTTCTTACTTCTCAAAAATCTCATTACTTTCGTTTTCTTAATGTTAATTTTAATCCCAAAACTTCCGACACTTGGCTTGTAAAGCATTCAACAAGGGCTTGGTCGTCGTCGGTAAATAGGTTTCGGATGAGACGCCTATCCTTACACAATCCATTCCGACTTTTTTCAACACTTGTCGGGCATAATCACCATATTATAAAAAAATTCTGAGATGTCGTCATGCTTAACTATCAGGATTTCTTTGATCTTGAAGTAACAGAGAAAAAAAACAATGCAATTCCAAAATCATGGTTGGTGTAATTGCAGTGTTTTTCTTCCGTTACTATAAAACAAAAAAATATTTATAAAAAAAACAAATACCATGTTGGACTAAGAAGTATATTTTTAACCTCCACCACAACGTTATATTCTATTTAAACACGGTGAACAACCGAACAGAAACATTCCACTCGACCGAAATTTAAGCAACTGCAACAAGGGACAGCAATTGCGGCTCAGATTTATCCGCACATGCCTTTCTCTCTTTGGGGAATTTCGGTAGTTAAACAACGATCCGAACTTCCACATTCAAAAGAGGAGTTCCAAGGAAAAACACCGTTTCTTCTAGTCCTACTTACCGACGTTTTTTCTAGTAAAGAGCGAAGAATGAACAAAAAAAAACACGCCGGATCAATACTTGACTCAATTCTGTGACACACGCAGTACACCCCTTTCGTTTCCGACGCGAGTTGGAAAAAAGAGGTGGGAAAAAGTGAGAGAGAGAGAGAGGGAGAGAGAGGGGGAGAGAGAGAGATGGGAAGATGAAAGGGAACGAGCGAAGTGGATGGACCGGGAGGTGTTTCGAGGAGGCTGATGGACGTCAGAATGGGGATGGGGGGGATGGCGGTGGGAGGGCTAG
>WURS02272771.1:0-18978 GCA_011762765.2 Rhinocypha anisoptera
TCTTTCTGATGCGGTTTTCGTTGTCCTTGGTATACCGACTCTGTGGTGCCAGAGCCTTCCAGATTGGGCATAGTGATGGTCACCTTGCTGTTTTCCCCGAAATCCACTGCTGACGTTTAGTTCGGGTCAATCAACGCCGGCACAAAGTCATATCTGATGGTGTGAAAGATAGAGCTGTCGGCATCTCTGAAAAACGACTGTCCGATTTTCAGTTCCCGTGCTTCGGAGCCAAACTTGTGCGCAAATTCGGCAAGTGCGCTCATAGTCGAGCCCAAGGGCCGCTTATTGCAAGTAACGTGTGGTATAGTGAGGAACGAGGTAGAAGAGTAGTGCGATGACACCTAGTGTGTGTGCGTGTAAACAACTCGGGCTCAGATCGAAGGGTCCAAGTGAGAAAATGCATTCATGAAGAGCTTCAAGAGGAGAAAGTTGTGCACCAGAGGGAGAATCAGGGAAGCACCGGTCAAATGGGTTACTACAGATGCAAATTACCGGGACTTTTTTGTACTCCCGTTTTGTTTACACAAATTATACTCATATCGAGTTTTAAATCAGATAAAGTGCGCACACAATTTAACATTCTTCTTTTTAACATTCACACTGACCAGTTAACTTTGTTAGATTAGCTTTCTCATACATAGCCAGTGGATAAGTTGCATTTTTAAATTTTACCGTTCAAATACTACTTGGCCTAGGCCAAGTGTCACTTTGCCTAGGCCAAGTAAACTTTGCCGCAACTCTAACCGGCAAAGTTATTTTTATTCAATTTTTTGAATTATAAATTAATTTATATACTAAAAAATGCTTTGGATAAAGTTATTTTAAGTTTATTAAAGTCAATTTAGTTGTTTATTGAAAAAATTATCACTTAAAATAAAATATGTTACTGTACCTAATTTTTCAAAATGATTTCAAACACATGCAAAACTATACTAAATAGTTGATATTTGGATATTTTGCTGTTTTTGAACAAATAACACTAAAAATATACATTTTCAAACCAATAAAACTAATTTAAAATCCAAATTTAATCATAAAATTACTTTGCCGGTTTTGATTTCGGCAAAGCTTACTTGGCCTTAAAAAAGTCGATTTGGCTCAGGCAAAGTGACACTTGGCCCAAGCCAAGTACGCAAAAAATAAATAAGTTTAAAAATGGAACTATGCCGGTTTGTCTACTTGGCCGGTAACATATATAAAATATATTATTGAAAATATGAGAAAATAGAAAAAACTACATGAAGCTCTTCGAAATTTGCTTTAGTAATTAGTATTAGTAATTACATATTGTTGCGATCAGCACCGGATTTAATGTAATCAACTGAAATCTACAATAGTAGGTGGTCTTACAAGACGCTAGGAGTGGTGGCTTTATACCCAATCCAGAGTATTGTTGCTAACCACAACACCTCCTTTCTTTTCGAATCTTGCGTTTTTGAACACTAATGATTCAGCCTCTAGGTTGACAACCCACAAGCTGTTCTTGTAGCCTTTTGTCGTATCGAGCCGTATCGTATCCAAAGCTCCAAGTTACTAGTGTACACCACGAATTCATTCAGGTTCCAACAAGTAATTTGCCTCGTTGACTTTCTGCGGATGCCTCGGTCTCTCACAACACCAATTCGCTACTTAGCTTCCACTTGGTAGAGTGTCCTAGGGTTCTCTCTGTTCCGCAAATCATGTCACTATACCTTGCAACACTTGCACAGATCTCATGTCAACTCTCGTCAACCAGCCTCTTCTGCCAACATTGCCCCTCATGTCGATTGTATGCTATTCCAGACATTGACTCGGATCCACCAACTTCTTCGTGACTATTATCACTTTAGGGTGCCGATTCTAATATCAGGCTCTAGAATGTTGGTCAACGACGATCCCAACGCCCCCTAGCAGTTTCGGGTTCATCGTTGTTCTTATCCCGACCTCAACCAGATCCCGAGCATGCCACTGGTTTTTCTCACAGGCTGCCACTAATGACGCGTTGTCTTGAGATCGTGACCATACGATTGGACTGCTTCCTGGCTAATGTTGCTGCTAGTCCTTGACGATGTTCAGTGACCAATGGATATAGAACTAGAGGCTAAGAGGTATCCGACCTCTGCCACCATGTTGCGATCAGAACCAGATTTAATGTAATCAACAGAAATCTACAATAAAAAGTGGTCTTACAAAACGCTAAGAGTGATAGCTTTATACCAAATCTAGAGTATTGTTGCTAACCACAACAATATATGAATTTAGTATGTTGCTTTTTAAAAATTTTATTGTTTATTTTATCCTAAAATTGAATTTTAAAAAAAATTAAATTCATTTTAAACCGGTATTACTTTTCAAGTTGCAAAGTGATTTTTTTCCAAATTCCAACGTTTATTATTGTTTTATCGCCAATTTTAAGTTGTCATTTATTGCGCACAACAATTTAACCTTCTTTTTTACACTTACGCTGACATTTGAACTCGATCAAAAATGTCACCAGACAACTTTCTTAAGTTAGCTTTCTCTTACATACCTAGTGTCTGTGTGTTTTAAATTTATTTGAGTTTACAGTTCAAGCAAATATAATATTTTTAAGTCTCTTTTTTACTGAAATGACTATTCATTAGCTGGTTTGGTTGTAACAACTACTTTCCTGTGTGAGAATTTAAAATTGTCTGAGGCAGTAAGGAACAACCAAACCTCACTTTTGAGATCATTACTATTTGAGCTCTGACTTGCCGAGTCTGCAGCGGAACGCGGCCGCAAGCCACCTCGCTCCCCGACCTTGGGTCGTCTCCTGGTGGCTGGGTCTAGATCGCTTGGGTCGGCTAGTAAACAGTAAAGTCAAAACACAGAACACAATTGGATAGCACTAATGGAAGGGAACTTTATTGGCTACAGACAAAGTAATACAAAGTAAAAGAGAGAGGGCAGTAAGCTGATGGTCGGAGAGTCGGTTAGAGACGACATGAGGCCATTAGGGCCTCGGGAGTTGGTTTTTATACTTTGGCGCCACGGCGTGGCTCTTCAGGACTTTTCCACGGAAACAATGTTTAGTGGATTTCTCACCGGGGTCACGGGTCTGGTCCTCGTCTTGGAAAGTCGCACTGTCGGGTGCACTTGTCACTCGATTTGGAGGGCATCTGGTCTCGGCACCGCTATGGTTATCTCAGCCAGACATTTTGGTAGATTTGATGCCAGGCCAGTAACAGTCACCTTGGGTGCCTGGTTTTTGTTTATGTCACCCAGATGTCCACTTGTTCTCCAGACTTGTTCTATCTGATGGTTCTCACCCGGGCATCAATATTGATCAATGTGACTCTCGATGCTCCTGCTCTCTCTTCTTTATCTTCATTCTTACCAGATCAGACGGTCGAGGTCGTCTTCTGCCAGATGGCCGCACGCTTCGCAGTGCAGCTCATCTCAGCGGACTCTGGCCCACCGTTTTTTTGACTGATTGCTGTTCTCCCCTTTTACATGGTGAGGTTTGTTTATACCATTTAGTAATTTTAGTTTAAACGCAAACATTTTTGAAAATCAACGCTTGTAAGCTGACATTTTTGAAATTGTAGAGTTATAAGCCAACTTTTCTAAAATTGTTATTTTAAAAGCTAGTATTTTTAAAATTGTAAAGTTATAACCAGAAACATGCTCAATGTCAGATTATAACCAGACAGTATTTTAACAGTGCATTTAGTAATTTTTGTTTTAAAACTCATGTTTTATTTGGTTTTTATCACATGGTTAAATATGATAATTATTAGTAAAATTGATTATTTTATTTGTTTATTTTTAACAATTTTATTGTTTATTTTATCTTAGAACACTAGAATTTTTTAAAAATTAATTAATTTTAAACCGGAATTAATTTTTAATTTTATCATTTTATTGTCAATTTGAAGTTGTCACTCATTGCGCACAGAACGATAAGAAAACCTGGAGGGCTAAGCGAAATGCATGTGAGGTGGTTAAACTCGACTTGGTTTGCCTCGCGGAGGGAGTGATGGCAAAGCCAAAGATAGATTGTGTTGTGTGTATGTGTGACTTAAGTTGATCGTGTGGATGGCGGACGTGACTGACTGGCCGCGACCATCACCGAGCAACAGTCAAAGGTGAAGTTGGCATGTCGAGCCTCCATTCGCAAGCGTTGCCTGACTGGTGTTCACTGTGCCACACTGGCAGCGCTCACTGGAGGTCGTTGAGTTGAGTTGAGCCAAGCTAGCGTAGTTAGTGTCACATTGGTCGCACTGGCCCGGACTTGCCTGGGGCAAATTTGCGTTTGTAAGGGACAATCGATTCAAATGTGACATTCCTCACCACTAATTGCCGTCATATCTTTCAGCTCAAAAACTTCTCGATCAAACCTTCCTAGGTTAAGATTGATTGACACCATTGTCCCTACTTGCACTTTCTCTACTAGCTTTCAACTTTAAACAAGAGTACAAACAGGTAAGAACGGAAAACTTAGTTATATTAGCTTAAATTATATTTTTGTACAAGAGGGCCGGCGCTAAAACGCCATCTGCTTCTTCTAAAAAACGACAACCAAGCAACCGAGATCCAACTCGAGTTATCGTAATTTGAAGGGTTATGCAAAAAATTCAAATCAATCCTTAAAAAATTAGAAAAGTTCAAATTCCGAATTAAATTAAATAAAAATTTGAAGATTTATGCCCAACGTTCGAATCAAATTAAAATAAAATTCGAATCATAACACACAAAGTTAGATTCGAATCAGTTAAGAATTCGAATAACAACAGTGAAAGTTGGATTCGAATAGGTTAAGCAGAGTGGAAGTAGCTTAACTCTCACAGAACAAAAACGTGGGTGGCAGAATATAAAAAATGAGAGAACTTTAAAGATAGAACATAGAAATATATAGACCATATTATTCATTAATGTATAGAAGATATATTTTTACATAGTAAATAAAAAATGTTTTACAAAATCATCATTCAATAGCGGTGTTAACTAAACGTAAACGTGCCTCATTTATAGCATTATACAATTTTTATCAAGTTATAAATTAAATTTTATGTTAAAATAAACAAATTCAGTTTTAAGTATGAAATATAAATAAATAAAAACAACTTAGTTTTGAAGGTATCAGAGGATAAATGCAATTATTTTACATAATAAATTATAAACCATTTAAAAATTTAACTAACAACTTGGTTTATTTATTATAATAAATATAGTTTACGATGGAACTATCTCAAGGCTTTCCTGAACTTAGCAGTCAGCTAAGTTTTCCTTTTATCCTTACTGTCCCGTCTTCAAAACCTGTGGAAGCTAAGTTAAAACAAAGATTCTCAAAGAAGCTTCAACAAAACCCTAGTAAAGAATTGGTCAGTAATACATTCAAAAAACTATTTTTTACTAATTATGTTTGTTAAATTATCCACTTTCTCAAAACAGAAACTTCAATCAATGCTTTTTGATTTAGAAGTAAATATCCACAAAACTACCAATTTGGAAGATTTGAAAAGCGAAGTGGTAAGTAGATAAATAAAAATTTATTTAAAAATCTAAAGAATTATTATCAAAAAAAGATTATCTGAGTGTTTAACTATATAAATATTCTTATTGAAATTACGTTTTGTTTTCCACATTGAAAATTAAAACTAGACTTTCATGTAGACTCAACTTTATTTTTCGAACTATAATTTTAACAATTATAAATACGAACAAATGAATATATACGATAGTATGCTTGAGGTTATATAGCAGACCGTTGCTTCAGTTAGATTGGTAATCGACAGAAGAAAAGCTGCTAGTGTCTATGTTTTTTTTATTTTGATTCGTTTTCATTCTATCCACTTTTTTGCCACTAACGCTTGATAATGGGGCAAGTTGAAGATCTCATTCGAGTGCAACATGAGTGCTACTTCTTTTTGCCGTTTGGTGATGAGGTGCACTACACTTGCTTTGTTTTTGAAATTTGTTGAAATCTATTTTTTTACTAACAGTAGCAGGATTGAACGTTATGCAGATTGAATGACAAAATGACTGTTTGCACTTCAAAGCAACCATTGCTTGATCCTGTTGTTTTATATTGGGTGTCATTTGCTATTGCTGTCTGTTCTGCTATACTTAAGGATTGGTTGTCTCATTAGTTTGTTGGCGAAATAGAGTAGTGTATGGTAGTTTGTGCGCTCACAGCTCAAGCCGGTAGCATCTACGATGTTTTGGTTAAAACAAAATATTTTTGTAACGCATATCATAAATCAGTTCTTAATATTCTATGTGCGGTTTTCATAGGACAGTGCAATGAGGATAGTATGAAGTGAGATGTAAACTTCCAACCGTTCAAATGTATTACGAATAATGCGGCAGTCTAGAATTCTGTTGCTCCAGCTTCTCATTTATTTTGACCAGCTTGTTCAGATATTTTCCAGCTTTACCAGGTTTGACTTGTAGTCTCTGCATCTCCTCCATCACCTTGTCATGGCTATAGTAGTAAACCGCAAATTACTTGCTAATGCAAGTGATCATTGCACTAGTGATCTTGGCCTTAGCTATAGATAGCTCGTTAACAATGTGGTTTCCAACTCTCGACACTATCAGTTTAGTGATCTCATTGTCTTTGGCCTCCTCGTTTGGATTGCGTAAAGTTCTGGTCAAGAGATACAACATGTCTTGTTGGCACTAAGTCACGCTTGAGTCGGTAAATCCAATTATCGTACCACCTGGACCTCGTCAAGATATACGGAGATTGGTGGCACACGTTAGTCTTGACTACATGACTCATCATAATTGTTAAATCAAGTATAAATTTAATGTAAGGAGTGGTAAAATTACTGAAGTGAGTAAGAGTGTTGAATGTTTTGAAAATAAAATCAACGGATCAATGTGAGTATAACAAGGACAAACAGAGCTTACGGTTGCAATCAAATCATGGCAGATTTGGTTTCTCTTTTTATAAGTTCAAATTGGAAAAATCACCCGGTTTCAGTCTGGTGAGGACGCCCCATTTTACCAAATTTTAACTTGTAAGTAGAACACGTCACTATTAAATCCATATGGTTAATTCAACAATACACGGTAGCCTGTACAACAGGCGTTAAAGGTTCCAGAACAAATTTTCCTGGTTATTCTGTGTTAGTGTGCTAGTTTGACTTGTCTGGGAAACATGAAGAACACATGGCAACTGCTGGACAACGCCAATCAACTGCTCGAGGTGGCACTAACAAACGACCATGCTGGCACATTGGCCGCAAATTGTACACACAAACACAAACCTTTAGGGTTTTGGGTTATATACAAACTTTATCATTTGATTAGTTTTTGAACGTTACTAAAGCATTAAAAGAAAATATAAAAGGTGACCTCTGTGAGTAACTTGATCATGTCTATAACTAATGTACTTTTTTGTTATCACTCAACATCACCCGGGGTTTAGGACCCGGTTTAGATACAAAAATAAAAACTAAATATTTTATTTATTTATTTAATAGAGTTACACAAATGAGTGTGCTCAGCAACTGCTAGCATTGGAATATACATCGGCTGAGATCATCAAAGACAATGTTAATCTTGAGGCAACTCTGCCTAACAAACGATTTTTTGTTTTGGATCAAACTTTGACAAGCCAGAAAATAACCAATGTACTAGATAAGTACACTAAACCAAAATTGGACTCGCTTTTCTTAATCAAAGGTAGGACAATAATACATAATGAAAAAAACTATTTATTTAATTAATTTATAAATTATAGGAAAATCTACTGCCGCACTTCCAACAGAATCTCAATTAATTGGCGCTCTTAAGAGCTATTTTGATGAGAACTTCGAAGTTTTGGTTCAAACCAACAACTCGTCTGAGGTATTGAACTAATTTGATTAAGTGTTTGCTTATTTTAGTAAAATTTGTCAACTAAATAAGGAAATTATACTTTACCAATAAACTTTATTAATTAATAAATTACTAATGTTTAGTAATCACTGCATTTTAGCAACGTTTGGATATGAAGCTGCACGACATACTAGATATATACGAGGGACGCGTTCTTGGTCCAAAAGGACTTGGCCCACTCAACATGACGGGTTTGCAAGTGGAGGGAACACCTATTGAAAATTTCGTAAAACTGCCTGAATGGATTACACAAGTAGATTGGCTTCAATGTGAATGGTTGCAAATGCGACTGAAACCCAGCAGAACCAAGGTTTCCAAGTATATCATGTTTTCTCAAATGGGTAGTTTTAGTGATTGGACCATGGACTCGTACGGCCTGGCCACTTGGTTTGCAGTGACTACTGGCAAAATGCTTTTGTTTGCTATTCCTGCTGGACCAAAAACATCAAATGTTGGTTTTAATCTTAAGTCGGGCACTCAAAAGTACGTTGATGTGTACTTAAATTGGAGTGCAACGTCTACCGAAGTTGATGAGACTCCAAGGAAACATTTTTTTAGTGAAATACCTCAGTTGATGGGCGACAATTGTGATGCGCAGATTCCTAAGTCTGAGATTATCAAACTCGTAATCAATCCTGGTGATGTTGCTATTTTGCCTGGAGGATTTTGTTACTCTTTTATTGCGGAGGAAAACTGCATCACTTTCTCTGGTAAATTTTTTTTATTTAAACTATAAAATTTATTGAATAAAAATAACTTTCTTTCAGGATCTTTCCTATGCACAGCAAACCTAGAAAATCAGATAAAAGTTAGAGAAGCCCATTCATTAATGAAGAACAAAGATGCTGAATTGCCTCAATTTTTGCAAATTCATTCAGAAATTATTTTGAAAAATGTTGAATACTTTGCAAAGAACAAAAAACCTTCAACAAAAATCACTTTGGGAACAAATCAATTAAAGGAATTAAGTCTTAAAGTCAGCAATTTAGCCAAACAAAGTTCTAACCCAAAATACTCGCCACTTGTTTTGAGCCTTTTGAGTTCAGCGGAATCAATTTTGGCAAAACAAGATCGTAAGAAAGAAGGCGAATTCTTTCGAAAACAACGCAAAATGTTGGCTCGTTGTGGCGAGTAATCTAATATGTTTTCAAAACTACTTTTAATTTTTTTAATTTGCACATTTCTAATTATTATATAATTTTGCAATTTTTAAATAAAATACAAATGATATTATTTGTAGTAATAACTATTTTCAATTAAAAATTATTTTTAATTAAATATTGGTAAACGTTTTATTGTGCATTTAAAGATGAAGGTTTTTAAAATACACAAAAGAAGAGTAACCTGTTATACTGTCGGCTGGTGTGATACGCTTGCAATACTCATAATCAGGGCAAAGCCGATGTTTATGTTTTCAGTGCCTGTCAAGTGCCACAACATTTTATTATTGTAATGTTTTTATTATAATTAAATTACTTTGTCTCGTCTGTCGGAGTTTTAATGCTCAGCTATTCTTCCATGGTGCCGTTGGTATATTGCGCCACACTAAGACTTGGCTTCTAGGTTTTAGCTCCTCAGTACACCAGATCCTCATTGATCAAAACAGATCCGACCTAAACTGTGTCGTAAAATGCACAAAAGATAAATCGGTAATTACTGAGTTTAGCTGTACTTGTTCTGGCTTGATTAAAAAGTCCGGAGAAATAGACGATTCGAGTCGGTCGTTGTATGCAGTGTGTTTTCCACTATTATCAATTACACTTGTCTCTTGAAGCACCAATTGCTTGCTATTCTATTTAGCATAAACGCCAATCCGAGGATCGGTAAAGAGTTCGTATAGATTGATTCGGCTTCTCTCCGTGCCACGCACAGTGTTACGGTAACACCATGTTACGTGTTATGGTAATACCATTTTTCCACTTTACATTTAACCAGTGGTGCTAGAGTGACCAGGGGTCACCGGGCACTCTCGTCTCTCAAATTTGCAGGTTACCCCTGACTATGAATGAATTTTATTCCATTGAAACAAAACGTTAAAAACGCCAAACCATTTCATGTTTTTTAATGAAAAATTGAATTAAAATTATTAAATGAGTAAATCAATCTAAAACAAGCGTCAAATTTGAATAGCCAAAGTGCACCTTCGGCGAAACTCAAATTGAGTTTCTTGGTCACACTGTGAGCAGTGAAAGCATCAAATCATTGCTTAGTCGAATGAAAGCAATTAATGCTTTTCCAAAGCCACAATCAAAGACATTACTTCTTCGAGTTATTGGTATGATTAACTTTTATTGAAGATTTATTTGCAAAATTGCACATTGCTGACACTCTCACACCAATTTATATTTTGACTAATGTAGAACGAAAACAAATCAAGTAAACTGGTCAAGCATCACAAACGTTTGATGCAATTAAAGAGCAGCTGATCAAGTCAACCACTCTCATCTATCCACAAGATGACCGCCTACTTCCAATCATGACTAATGCTTCAAATGAAGCAGTCGGTGGTGTGTTGCATCAATTCCGAAACAAAGTATGGCAGCCTTTGAGCTTTTTTTCGAAGTTGTTAGATAAGGCTCAGCGCAAGTTCAGCACATTTAACTGAGAATTACTGGCAATCTATCTCACTGTTAAGCATTTTTGTCACTTACTTGAAAGTCAACAGTTCATATTCACCGATTTAGGCTTTAAAAAATCACCGCGGCAAAGCAATCTGACTTATATTGCTCAATTCTCCGCTAACATTTTTCATGCAGATTGCAAAAAACTGTGGTAGCAGACACATTGTCGTGCAATGAGATATAGGCAATGACCAAGCTGCAAAAGACTGATCCAGATCTACAACAACTGTAACAGTCAAACTCGAAAAACTCGATGACAACCATTGAAGTAAAGCCTGGGACATGGCTGGTGTGCGCAGTGGGCAACAACAAGGTGCGACCGCATGTGCCACAAGTTCTTTGCGCCACTATCTACAGTCACTACCACAGCCTGTCACATCTTGGCAAGCACTCTACTAAACAATTGATATTATCTAAATATTTCTGGCTATCTCTGACCAGTGACATCGACAAGTTTATCAAAGAATGCACTTTGTGCCAACTTGCGAACCAACAACAAATTGACATGCCAAGCAAACGTTTGCAAAATGTGCACATTGATCTCATCGGGCCTCTGATGAAACACAAGATCATAGTTACGTTTTGACTTGTGTGGACAGATTCACTCGCTGTCTGAAAGCCGTACCATTGACTAACATCGAAGCAGAAACGTTGGCAAAAGCATTCATTGAAGATGGATCTCAGAGGTTTAGATCACCAGCAGACTGCTCGAAGAACCCAATTTGAATAAGTCTTGTTTGCAAGCTGACCAATACGGATCGCACCCAAACTACACCCTACAATCTAAGGGCAAATAGCATGATGGAAAGGATCCACCGGACAATAAAACCAGCCCTCATGTGTCACCGTGATAAAGACTTGATGAAAGCTCTGCCATTCTTACTACTTGGCATCCGCACCTCTCAAAGAAGATATCGGTTGCTCAAGTGCTATGGCACCACACTCATCTTGCCACTTGATCTAATTTTACCTACCACTAACAACAATTTCTCTAACTCATTCAGTTTTGTTCAGAGACTAAAAAAATCATTATGAGTAAACTCATTTTCAAGGAGAGCCGCGTCAACTCGAACATCACTGAATACATTCCGAGATACCCAAAAAAGGTTAAGTGGGTACTGGTTTGCAAGAATGCCACTCACAAATCCATGGAGCTACCTTACTAAGGACCGTTCCAAGTAGTTCAAGTCGCCGACAAGACTGTGTGCATCATCAACAACAGTGGTCGTTAGGAAAATATTTTCATCGATCGTGTTAAACCAGCCCACGGTGATTATCAGTTTCCAGGTAAGAGAATCTAGTTCAATCTCTCACACACAAAGCTAATTTGTTTTGTCATATACAATTACTTGATCTGTACATAACTCACGTGTTCTTGTCAATAACACTCTAAGAAATGAAAGTGATTTAACTTGAGTTTTTTCAAGTTTAAAATTTAATTATTATAAATTTAAACTTAATCGAGTTTAAATTTGACAAAACATAAGTATAAAATTCGTTTTAATTTTAATTTTGTAAAAATGCAAATTTAAAATTTAATAATAATTTAAACTTTGTATATTGTAATTTTAATATTGTGAATACAATTTTAAAATCAAATTTGTTCTCCATTACAAGTTTAACCACTTTTATTTCTAAAAGTGAATTCCGTTCTCGCAATCTTACCATTTTGAGTCAAATCACCGCCAGCCACACTTTAAATAATTATAATTTTTTTATTTGTGTAAATATAAATTGAATTTATTAAATAATTGTTTATTAACTATTTATTAATAATATTTATTTATTTAAAATAATATATTTTTATTAAATATATAAAATTATAAAATAAAAAATTAATCATCTACATAAATGTCAAATGGACTGACGCGTTTCTTTTTGCCTGAGACCGGATCAGCAAATAGGTTATAACTGTCCTCAATATCAATCGGACGTCTGCGATAATGAATCTTAGCCTCTTCGATCTCCTTCTTGGTGAACCAGGAGTCATCAAATAGATTCAACTCTTTTCGAACTTCTTGTTTGATGAACTCGCGATCAATCTTAACATGATTCATATTGACAATCTCGATCTTACCGCTAGACTCATGATCGTCGTGATAAAGTATGATCACATCATTTTTTATGTCAAACAAGGGATGTCCCTCATCTTTGAAAGCATTCCATTCTCTCAGATAGGAACGACCAATGATTCTCGCATCGGGTGAGTATTTGTTGCCTTCCGAATCACAACTGCCTACCGTGCAGTCATCGGCAATGCTTTCGGGCTTTTTGGGCCTTTTCTTTCGTTGTTCGTTTGCACCAATACCAGTAACTACAACGTTAGTGCTCAAATTAGACTCTAGTAGAACCACACTGTCAGCATCATCATCCTCTGCATCCAATGCTCGTGGGGTGAGTTGATAGCTTCCCGATTGATTAATGGTTATCATACCATTTTCACGAGCTTTCTTCAGGTGATCATATAGTTCAGATGTGATTCGACGTAGGTCACACGAGTATTCCTTAACTATGTACCGCTTGATGGCAATCAACGAGGCACCGCGGTGGTGATGTTTAAGTGCTTCTGTTACCATCTCTTCAATCGGCCGAATGCGTCCACCTCGGAATGGCCTGTATGGATTGGCACACATTTGCTACAAGTCATTGGTTATTACAAAATAAAATTAATAAACACAAATTGCAAAATTATAATGCTGAATATTCTACTCACAGTATTGGTTAGTATTGACGATGCTCAAAAATAATTGGGGAAAATAACCAATCAACTCAATGTTGTTCAACACAAATGCAAGTATAAATTGATGTGTGCAATACTTTTGACGTCCGATGAACAATGACCACATGGCATTATGATGCTCTCGCTTTTCTGATCACAATCATTTAATTGTTACCGAAAATTCATGTTCAAGTTATGAGATTAAGTGTGTATGTTTATAAGTTTGAACGTTAATTGAATGTCATTTAACAACTAAAATTCTCACTAACAAAGAAACAAAAACTAGCAACTGCTGTAAAAGTATGCTCAAAGTGACTGCGCAAAACGTGTTGACTCATGATGTCAACTGCGACACCACCTCACGGTTGCAAGCTAAACACCTCCCTCACATTCTAAGAAATCAAAATGATTAAACTTGATTTTTCAAGTTTAAATCTTAATTTAATTATAAATTTAAACTTGTGTTTGTTCTCTATTTTACAAGTTTACATTTGAAAATTAAGTTTAAATTTGACAAAACGCAAGTTTTAAATTGTTTTTGGTTTTAATTTTGTAAAAAGGCAAGTTTGTATATGGAAATTGTTGGGCGCCAAAGGTAACCATATAAGATTCATCAAATGACAAGTTATAATTGTTTCCAGTACCAGTATTTGGAAATATGCTAACTGATGAAACACTGTTAGTGCTGTCCTCGCAGGTTTCAATCAACCTCATCAATAGCTGCGAACCCAAAATATTTGAGAATTGCTGTCCGCCAGTAACAATAGCTTGAGGTAAACCAATTGACAAAGCACTTTTAGTGCTGTCCTTGCTGTTTTTCAACCGACTCAAACATTAGCTGCAAACCCAAGGTATATGGGAATTGTTGTCCGCCAATGGTAAGCATAAACGATTTATCAGATGACAAGTTATCGTTGTTTCTAGTGTCAGCAGCTCAACTTGATTATTCAGTGCAATTTTCAGTGAGAAATGCAAATTTAACCAACTTTCAGTGAGCACTGAAACCATTTCTGTGAGTGTCAGAGGAAACCGGACAAACGAACAGTGGTGCGATCTTGCAAAACGAGGCAGAGTCAACCAAGTATGTGAGTAGTAACTACACTTCTCGCACAACACAAGGATGATTGCACACATTTATCATTTTATTTCAGCGAAAGAGGAAACTCTGCCATCTGTAGGTGGAAATTAGTACTATTTTTGCAAAAAAATGTGTAAGTGGAATAGTCTCTAATCAATTACCGTTCTGCAGGAATTATTACATTCAAGAACTTGGTTAACCAGTCAGAGTACGCTCTAAACTCAAGTGTTTAATCAAAGAAGTGCTTTGTTTTTATGTTGAAATTTCATTACAATAAAAGTAAAGTGTAAAATAAATTAAATTTAATCAACATATCAACTAAGGTAACACAAGACAAACGTTCATTTATAGCTTTTAAAACCAAATTGATTTTTTGATTGAAATGATTATTAATTGTGTTCAATTTCTAAATACATTTAAAATGTGGATTCAAGTCACCAGTTTGTAGTGCCATTGGATGTCAGAAGTGACACACCAACTAGGAAGCTACGTGTTGGTTACATAAAATTGTCAAAATAATCACTAAGTACAAATAAATTGAAATAATTTTTCAGTCACCTCACTAAATAATGAAACTAAAATTCTTGTTTAACATAACAATAACTGCTTGTTGTTGACTATCATAATTTTGTTAACATTTACACACAAACTGGTCTTCAAATACAATCTCCCCAAGTTTAATAATTAAACTTTTACTCTAATTCTAGCAAGATGCCAATGTTTTAAAAGACAAATCATTGGCAAAACAAAGTTTTATATATATATATTTTTTTCACTACTTTCTCAATCTGTTTACTTTGCTGCATTGCGGCTAAAGGATGGAGTGGTTCTAATTAGAAGCGCATTGGGAGAGTCGATTTCAACACTCCAACACGCACACACAAACGTACACACACAAACGCAAACTTGCACATCTAGTAGTAGTCAAACAAGGAGAGAAAAGCAAAGCGCGTATATAGCATGTGGACGTGGCATGTCGAAGGACGAGTTGCCAACGGTCATATCACTCTGCCTTCACTCGATTTGTTTTTGCTTGAGGCATCTGTTTGAAGTGAGATTTGAACATTCTCAACCATTCTCGTTGATCTTCCACCGTTTACATTTTTTACTGAAAAAAAAGAATCTTGGTATAATTTTTGTCTAATCTTTCTTAACTGTGAACAAAAGAAGCAACTTTGTTTGAGATAATTTTTTATACATTGATTTGTGTTGTGGTTATAGGGAGCTTTGCATTTTCGGCTCAAACTTTAAATTACAAAGCATCACATTAGAAAACATTTGGTGAAATTTAAAAATTTTTGACTCCAGTGAAGTCCATTCCTACGGATGGCTTATTTATGTGGAAAATAACGCTTACGCACCACAAAACCGAGTCATCCGTAGCAATACTTCCAGGAGTCTGTCACTTCTAAAATTTTACCAAAAGTTTTCTTATATTATGTTGAGTAAGATAAGTTTGAGCAAAGGCTATATCTTTAAAATGGCCAAAATCTAAAACAGGCTATTGTGGCAACTTTCATAAATTGTGTAATAAATTTTTAAACAAAAATACGTGTTTTGATTAATTCAATATTTTAATGTTGTTCTTTATTACGAATTGTTTCTAGATTAACAATGGACAAACGTAAAGCTATGAAGCCGTCGAAAGGAAACTATGGTAGTTATCGATCTGGACATGAGTCACCGCCACCTCAACCACCACCTGGTTTTAAGGTTTGCGGAGGAAAGGCGGTTCCTCTGCCACCGGAAAACAACCCTAATTCGAATGATCGCACTAAATCTAACAAAAAATCTTCAAAGTAGATTAAAACCAAAATTGAATTTTATGTATTCATTGTATTTTAATGAAACTTTATAATTAATACAATCTACATACAATTTGTATTCAAAATTTTGCACAAAATTATATTGAATTTCAAAATACATTTTATTATTTTGGTAATTTTAAAATTAATTTTTCTGTATTACTTTTCATCATTTAATTTGGTTATACTTACAAACAAATGTATTAGTTTATCTTTGTTTTGAATCAAAATAAATAAAATAAATCATACTGTGGCGTTAGACAACAATGGCTAACTTGGGCTATAAAGCAAGCAGTATTATTACTTAATAATTTATTAGTGTATCAAGATTACGAACAACTTAAAGTTTGTGTTGTGTTCTTGTTTTTAATTGCATTAAACTTTGACCTTATCGTAACATTGTAGCAGAGGTGAGATGCCTCTTAATGCTTGGTTTTTACGTTTAAATTGTACAAAAGATCATACTTGCATAGTAGTGGTGCTAGAGGCCATAAAGTCGGAGGGACAAATCAAAGGAAACACAAAGAATCGAAACCTGGAAAGTCATACTCGGTTGATGCCGGTATTCTCTGAAGATTCAAATAACATGACTTTTGACAAATACCACTGTAGAATATCACTAACAAGTTAGAGCGTAAATTGAAGTTAATTAAGTTGAGTTGGCTGATATTTTGTTTTAAGTTGAGTGAGTATGTCAAACGAATACAAACCCTTGAAATTGCGATAAATCTTTTGCGTGTATTCACTGAGACAGAAGTGATGTGCTTAAAAGAGTAGTGGAAACGTTGGCAGTAGAACCGATTTAAAGTAATTTTATAGCATAATACTAAAACTTGGTTAATTGTTACTCATTACTCTTGCTAGTATGGCTTTATTGTAGTATAATTAAAATAATTATATTTTATTATAATTCATTTGTCATTTGAGTTTTACATTTTTAATTTGTATTAATAGTATTAGTAAAAAATTTAAAGTTATTCAATTGGTACTTTGTGTCACCCAGTGAGCAGCTAAAACTTGTAAAACATTAGCTTTTTTCACGTATCAAACTGATACGGTTAAATTAAACAAAGTTTTATTATTCTTTATAAATATAAAAAAAGAGACCACTAATTAGTCGATTATGTACAATATTTACAAGCAAAAACTTACAAATTTATCTTTTTTCCAATATATAAAAAATTTACAACACACAAAGATGGGACAATAAAAAAGCACAAGTAACTCCAACTTTGTGATAAAAATAAATAGAAAAACAAGATATTTATAAGACGAGGCTAGGCAAAGAAATAGTGAGTGGTTGACTTATTCCGATGAGTGGACTGTGTGTTTTTGTTCTTGCGTCACCGACTCATTCGCATAGTACGTTTATCTTTTAACTTTTTTTAATCTCTTGTTTCGGTCCACGACAGACTTGTTTTAGTTTTTTTGATTTACTATTTTTTATCACTTGGGGTTTTTTGTTTTTTAAACAACTAGATAGATTTGCATTCTTTTTTTCATTTGCGACTGAGAAAAGATTGAGAAAATATCGCGGAGTACGGGAAGAAGCAGTGGGCTCACTGGTAGAGAATATGGTTGTTTGTATGTCATGAGATGTTGGTTGCAATAACACTTGGATGCCAGTTGCGATCGAACCACCTTGAGGCACACTCTTTATCTTAGAATGTGCAACTATGTCAGACGGCGTCATGTTCTTTAAACCTGTCAAAAGTCCAAATGATAAACGTTTAGAAAGAACTTAAAACTTGAGTAAACTATACAGAATAGGAAAAGTACACTAAAATTTCCCCCCCTCTCTTTTATTTTCTTTCATTTTTGTTCTATCTATGTTTGTGTTTGCAATTTTACTACGTCACAATTTCAAATTAGAAACGTTCTATTTTGTGTTTTTGTAAAATAGCCCACTGACTAATCAGATTCAATCTGTTTTTTGGATCAAATCGGATCAATATAATCTAATTTGAAATTTTGGAATGTCGGATTGCAAATGCAAAGCTCAAATATACACTTATAGTTTCATAAAATTAACATTAATTCAGGGTCAACAAATAAATCATTCAATCACTTACGTTTATGGTGTTCTATTGAACGAATGTGCTTAT
Organism: Rhinocypha anisoptera; assembly: GCA_011762765.2. Taxonomy (NCBI): domain Eukaryota; kingdom Metazoa; phylum Arthropoda; class Insecta; order Odonata; family Chlorocyphidae; genus Rhinocypha; species Rhinocypha anisoptera. Next base: position 18,159 of record WURS02272771.1, read on the forward strand.
TTAAGCAACTTTGTTTAGGAAATTGAATTTCACAAACAGCACAATTGAAACGAAATTTACTGTTGGCCATTAAATGTTGTTTCATGGATTCTTCATTGAAAATTTCACTACATTCGTGACATTTTATGTTTACATTTTGATCTCTATCCTTGGTAGTTTTTGATTCATCATAGTCTGTTTCTTGACTTTTATCAGACATACAAACAACACTAAAAATTAAAACTTTAATCAGTATTTACTAAAAAATTATTTGGATATTTACAAAATAAATTTTGTTTTATTATATATTCACAAAAATCTAACACTACTAATTAAAAGTAATTAATTTTAAAAAATAATTTTAATGTCTTAAAATTTAATTTTTTTGTGTCAAAAATTGAAATTAAGTTTATGGTTTAAAAATGAGTTTAATTTATTGCTTCATTTGTTTTATATAAAATCAACATTGATTCGAAGTCAACAAAAAAAATTAATCAATTACTTACGGTTCAACACCATGAATAAAACGAAGATGAAGTGTTTGATAAGTTTTTTCATCAAAATTCGCACCACAAATCTCACATTTATAATTATTTACAATCATCGTTGCATCAACTTCATTATTCAAAGTGTGATCTCTTTGATTGAATGAACTTGCATTAAAATTTTGATCTCCTTTGTCAACCGCGACAGTTTTTATAAAACTAGATTAAAGAAAAATAATTTAATGGAGAGAGAGATTTGTTACCAATTACATTAATTACTTTAACTAGGGCTCCCAGAAAAACCCAAACCAAACTTGAATTGGAAGAAAAACTGCACTTTAAGACCAATTATAAGG
>WURS02272882.1:0-40493 GCA_011762765.2 Rhinocypha anisoptera
AATTGCAAATTTTGTAACTTATTTCTTAGATGACCGTCTCCTCTTACCTTCCTAATTCTGTAATGTCAGAATTATTTTTACCATTCTCCTCATCGGGAATAAACACAATTAAGCAAACATAAATCTTGCCGATAAGGCTCACAAGACAATGGGTGGCGTGGTGGCACCACCAGCAACAGCGGTAATGCTCGCACCATGCCAGAGCAGCACTCAAGCAGAGAATGCACCAGCTCGCACATACATTGCTCGCGTCAACCACGCCACTAGCTAAGTAGAAATTAATTTTTTGAAATATGTAAAATCAGTAATCATCACGTTGACCATCACTAGAGAACGAAGAATGCCAGGAGGCGTCGCTTCATTCCGGCCAATCGTGTCCAATTTTACAGGGCACTGATTCGACCAAGTGGACCGAGTACATTGATAGAAATGACTCATCTCCTCGAGACATGCTTTAGGTCGTCCGGCGCCACTTGTCTCGTCTCTCTTTCTCTCCTTTTCTCTGTTCAAATACTGTATGGTAAGTGGAACATTACTCGTCATCGCGACACCCAATCTGGGCCAGCTATCGCCGTCCAGAGGTGCGAGAAATACAGTGAGTGGTACCGAATCGACTATGGAAACCACACAAGTGGATTCCAGTGAGAATCGGACTCGGATTTATGGCTGATCTCCTCTCGCTTCCCTTGTCAAACTCGATAATCTTGTGGCACTTTCCAGCTAAGCTCATAAAGTGCTTTAGTGCTACAAGAACGTGCGTACAATTGAGATGAGTTGAGTCAATCAAAAGGATGCACAGTGGCGCAGGTCATCCCTTCACAAAGAAATCGAGCAAGACAAGTTTAGTTGGTCCGGGTTGTTAGGTGCAACCCGGGACGTGTAACTGACTAGCGCGCCAGGTAGTGAGCAAACACAACATGCGGTGGGATGATTGATCAGATTGTCATTGGTCGACAAGTCACCCAAGCTAATCTAAACCTCTCCCTCGACTAATCTGATAATGGATTGCGCCGTGAACACCTCTGTGGCGTGGCAAGGCGCATCTGCCGATGTGTCCATCAGCACTCATTAGCGATGTCATTAGTGTGGCAATAGATCAACTCTGTGCAAACAGTACGGCACCGATCGATCACAGTCGAGAATGGCGGCAATCATCAACAAATGCCATTTGCAGTTTATTTCGCGAGTTCGTCTTTAACGACTACTGGTAGTGGCAATAGTGGGAAGAACACATTCCACAATCAAATTCAAACATTAATATGCAAACAGTGCCTGAATTGAAGCACATCAGAGAGCTAATTGCGCCACTTACACCAAAATCAATTCCTCTAAAATTGTAATAGGATTGGTGCAGTGATAGTGTGAAGTAGAGCATGTCATCTGGTTACTGCTCACTGGCCAAGTTAGCGCGCGAGTAATCGAATCGACCATTATTGGTCAGTGATTCATCGCATCTGACTCGAGGGCAGATGAGCACCAAGCATGAATCGAGCATCAAGTAAAACATGAGCAGTTTGTCTTGCTTGCATCGTCCACTCGATCTATTGTACAACCCAAATCAGTTTTTTGGATAATCTGAGCTCTCTCTCTCTCTTTTCCTCGATTTACTTGATCGCCTCACAACCAGGCATCAATGAGCGTTTCATTGATCCAACTAAACTGGATCGCAACACAATTGCGAACGTAGTTTATACAAGCAAAGTTAAACAAAAGGCAAAGTTAAAAACCCAGAAGGTAAACTGTCATTAATTCTTCATTGCAAGCAGGAGAGCTGTCGAAGAAAGCTTTTTGTTTGCCAGATCAATGTGTGCCAGAAAGGTGCAACTTGCTTTTCTTGTGCACCCACTGCGTGGGATAAGCTCGTTTCACAACGCGAACCCCTCACTGGAGGGCATTTCGATTGACAAGGCTATTGAGTGGCCTGATCACTGAACACTACCCAACCGCGGTCACCCGACCGGTCCGGCCCAAATCCATAGAACGCGTCCATTGATCCGCAAAAGCAGTTGAGATCCATAAATCCAAAGAGTCACGCGCTCGATTATGAAGCCTAATCGAGACCAAGCCCGCGGTGAGCGAGTGAAACAAATTGTATGCATGGCGAAGTTATGGTTGGCGGTGAATGCCCCCGCGCTAGATCGATTGTACCGCGTCGATCTGATTTACAAGCAAAAGTCGTGGCATGCATTGATAGACTACAAGTGTTTGCGTAGGATTATCAGAGAGGATAAGCCAAACAGTGGCTAGAAAAAAGTATAGGCGGGTAAAGTGCCAAGTTGACCATGTACACACCTCAATTGAAGCAAGGCTGGTAAACACCTACTCGAGTAGACTCGCCACTCTATAATCAAGCGGATGGAGTCAATCTTGTACGAAGAGACATAAGTAAACACTAGTGGTGGTATTAGTGGTGGCCGACACCAACAACAACAATCGCCGCGCGCACGTAATGATGATGGCGATCTGGCTCAGACTGGCTGCAACATTGGCTTCACCAAGTTAGCCTCTCTTCTCTCTCTCTCTCTCTCTCTCTCTCTCTCTCTCTCTCTCTCTCTTATTCTCAATCGGTAGTGGTGGCGGTAGCTAGTCAGCCACTCGTAGCCGATAATAATAAGCTTGTCTGCCTCGTACTCTGTAGATTTGAGTCGATTGTGTTCGCTAATATGGGAAAACGCAGTACAGAGCACTGGCAATAGTGGTATAGAAGCAATGAAGCATCCGACGCCAATGTGGAGGAACAAAGCGCCGATAATGCCAACAAGCTGGCATGCTAAGTGAATCAGATCGCGCCAATTAATGGAACCCACCATATGCATCGAATGCAGAAAGCAGTGTGGCAAATAGGCACTCAGACAAGTCGCGAGTACACAGCGACAATCAACCCAGTGGCCACAATTCATTCTTCAATAAACAAGATTTTTCTGACATGATTATAAACCTTATAATTCGCCTCCTAATGTCCAATGTGCCTAATTGTCATTCACAAAACTCACTACATGATTAATTTGTCCACATAAAGAGCCGTTTTAATTCTTTGCCGAACCAGTAATGTTTGCCAGAGCCTAGCGGCAATTCCAACTAGGTTGAGCCACACTGAGTAATCTGGAATGATCCGAATAGGCTCTAGGCGACGGATCGAAACAGGCAAACAGCAGTTTGGGGCATTAGAACTCGAATCACTCGGCGTGTCTGCCGGCCGGCGGGTCTCAGTGGAGCTCACCGTGACAGCTGAGTGGAATGAAACAAGTGCGAATTGGCATCGTTCGCCCCCCTCATCACCACCACCACTTATGCAATGCTTCACTGTTTGAGCGCCAGATATGAAAGGTGGTAGCATCGGCATATGAAAAAGCTGTGAAATCTGCCCCGGAGCGAGTAGATAGCGCAGGAGAGTGGTAGCGATTAGCTTAGTGGAGCTTGCATCACTGATCCAATACTAGAGCTAGATCTCACTGATACAGGCAAAACAACGTCAAAGCGTGCATCAGGCAGAACAGACAGGACAAATCTGATTAACACCAACCAACCAGAGAATAGTGCTGCAAATCCCACTGTATTAGCCAACATTGGGACTGATTGGATTGCAATTCTTAATGGAGTTTGCTGATGATTTAAATATTAGCCAACTGGCTTGACGCCACTCTCTCAGTACTCGACTTTCTCGAATCGACTTGAGCTGGTCGCAGTTGTCGAATTAATAAATAATGGCATTAGCGTGATAGCAATGAGAGGTCAGAATTGGGCTCTGCTTGACTCCTGGTTGCGCGCTGGGTCAGTCAGTCTGGTAGTGTGTGAATGACCAGTACAAGCTAAATCCATTTTGTATGCAAGACGGTGCCGAGCAAGTCGAACAATGAGCTCGAGCCGATCGGATAATTAAAACAATCATGGAGTGAGAGTGGCGCGATGGGCTGCAAGAGAAAGGTGGTTGTGGAGCTGTTGTCTGCTGTGCCAGTAGTGGTGGCCATATTCATCACCCGCGCAGCTGGATGCAGACTCGAATCATACAGCAACTGACAGCTCAACAACCGCCGCGCGCACAGAATCGCGGCCGAATTTGTCGCTGCTGCAATTACGCGTTGCAAAGTGAGTGTCTGTGGGGGTAGGTGTGCAAGAGACCAAGAGACACGAGCAATGCTATTAATTTAGAAATAGTGCGGAGAGCCTGGCAGTGGCGAATCGAAGCCAATTGTGTGCGACATTGTGAGCTCCGGTCGCTCGGTGACAGTGAATGGAGCCACCGTGCCACTGAGCTAGAGGCTAATCTCAATCCAAATCAAGCGAGAGGAAGCGCACAAGCCAGTGAGCTATTGGTAGCGAGATCAGAAGCAAATCTCATTCTCAAGTGCGCACGGCATGTGTCACCGACATCACGAGTAACAAAAGCCAACGCGAGCCAGTGAGAGAGCTAGCGGTGGCCTTAGTGTAGTACAAATTGGCGGCAGTGCACTCAGGCACCTCTGCTCGCCATGCCAGTGCCGATGAAAGTTCGATTGGGCCAAAATGAAATGCCCCTCGGAGCTGGGTTCATCTCGCACGGCAGGCAGTGGAAGGCAGCAGCAGCAGGCATGTACCCAACACTAAGCGTTTTTTTGCCTTTGCGTCTCGGTCTTTGGGAAAAAAGAGACTTGGAGTGAGTTTTTTAGGGAAACTTTTGGTGGCGATTGACTGAGAATGAGGTAAGGAAGAGATTTGGTGGTGAAAAAATTGATTTGAAGATGGGTCTTTTCCGGTCTTATCTTCGGTCCCGATAGAGTTTTCGAATCGAAAAAAGGATGGTTTGGAAGGGAAAAGTATCCCCGAAAGAGGTATCAGTATGTGGAGAAGAAGGAGACAAAGATGATATGTTGGAGCCAAATGGCTGTGATGAGCCCAAGCCGAGTTATTCCTGTTTTTGTGATTTCCTTGTTTTCAGTGGCGCGAGTGGCGTTAATTGAATTATTGTTATTAGACTTTACCTTACTTGAGCTTTCAATTGAGCTTGAATTTTGATAGACAAAAGATAAAAAACATTCTATAGTTATTAGCTATAGTAGCTAACTAAGATAGAAACTAGAAACAAACTACAGAATAAGTTTACGTTTTGTTCTAATTAAAATTAAGATCATTTTACCCTAATTTAGCTTAGGTCCGATTTGTAAAAATCACAATACGTTGCAAGTGGTAAATTAATCAAACTACAAACTCGTAGCTAGAGTTTTGCAGCAGGCTTCATTTGGCAGAAGCATAGTGTTGGGTTACCCAAGACGAGCAGGCACAGTCAGTCCAATTGTCACCAGCAGCAGCAGGCAGTGCTTCGTTTCCACACGATGGAGCTTTAAAATGTCGCCAGACTCGTCTCTAACTTTGGTTGCTGGAATGGCACCAGTGTGGCGACACTCTAGCCAATAATAAAGTCGAGCCAAGCGGACTAAATCCAAAGCAAATATAATCCAAATTAGAGCGAGTTGTGGTAGTGCCACTGCGGCTAGCACTCTCTCCCCGCTGCGCGCCTTGGTGAGGGCGTCAAATGTAAAATCGCATCTCGCACTGGATGCATTGCTAGCGTGCACTGGGTCTCGGGGCGAGCGGACAAGTAGCGTGAAATAAGATTACACTTACACACACTCACTATTTTCATCCGCGCGCGCGACTCGCACCAATCTACCACTAGCCACTCTAGCGCTCTTTCGATTGTATTTTCTCCCTGGATCAGCAAAAAATTCAGTTGGCTTAGAGCCTGCTGGGCGAATCGCTTGATGTAACTTGTGATTTAATTAATTTGCGATTGCGAGAGTAGAGGAGTCAGAGAGTGAGCTAGCGCGCGTACGACAGATAATCTGGCCCAATGGCTCCACTCGAAGAGAGCGATGCTAACGGTCGAGCGGCGAGTGGAGTGGCCAGGCCAACACGATTGTCCGACCCGAGAGCGAATTGCTATTATTGGCGAGACACATCGCGCAAACCAACGTTTCATCTGCCAAAACCAGACACCAATCAACACCGAGCGGGCCACCAGACAACCAAGATGCTGAAGTAGCAGCTTCCAATCAGTGCGCGCCTCTCACTCGTGTCCCAGCATGGACCGAGAGAGCAAGGACAGCCTTATTAACCTAATGGCTCTTCATTAGAGTTTGGTCAGAGACAATGGATCCATAGACAAAACAACCAAATCATCCCTTTCTCCTTTTGGTTAGCGGATATCAACCATCAGTACCAGACTCGAAGCTTATGTTCATGTGTCCATTAAGATAAGAAAAAATTTTGCTCAAAACACGCCATAAGAACAAATTGAATGCAATTAGATAGTTTGGTAAGAAGTGTTGCAATCGAATGCAAAGCTTCAAGATGGTTGTGTCTCATTTTTACTTTACCTGGCGGTGAAGCTCTTGTCTATAAAGGATTGTCGGTGCGGAAACACCTCCACCAATGCGTCAATAAAGAAGCGGAGGTAGTTCCTCGTCAACATTCGTCTCGACACTAATCTCAGCACGAAAATATTATTTCCTTTCGAACTGATACACACAAAAGCTGTTTAGACATGGGAGACTCGAGATCAATGACGATAATGGCTCCTAAAATCGTTTAGGTAGACAGAGTCTGAGTGCCGAGGAAGATTGGCCGCATGGCAATCGGTTGCGGTCAGAGCGAATCTCCTTTCAATGCGAAATGTAACAATCTCTCTCTCTCTCTCTCTCCCTCATGCCCATTCTCTTCAATCTCTTCCCTCACCGGGGAACTCACTACACGCAGCACTGAGTGATGCTCAGTGTGCACTATGTAAGCGCACCGTGAGACACAATGGAGATAATTCGAAGAATGATGGCCCGAGACAAAAGCAGTTTCGAGCAGACTGGTCTGACCGGTGACGCCATCGATTCTCGCTACCGACCGAATAGTGTCTAATTCATTAGCGTTGATCGGTGCCCTAACTCGGGTGCAAGTAGAGCGAGCCTCTCAATCCCACATTGGACAAGGGGGAAAGGCACACATTCACAATGGGTCAAGATAGACTCAAGGGAGAGTCGAGAGACCACGCGTTACAGTTGAGCCTCGCTTTAGCATCTGATGGTCACGGTCAACGCGCACACTCAATGCACTACTTATGCTTAGCCAAACTAGCTAATTAACTAAGCATCCAACTTGAATTAAACTCAAGAATGGAGTTTAAAGCGACAATTATTGCAATATTCTAATCGATGTGTGGTGGTAGACTTAAATCCGAGCAATGTGAGTGAAAATCAATTTCGTTAGCTACAGTAGACGCCTCTCGGCAGACGTCTTGGCCGTGAATGACTTGCCCACCATCGATTGATTGGGCGCAAATTTGCAACTGGCAATTAGTTTGTGAGCGGCACTCTGCCTGAGCGACCAGTGAAGCGAGCGAGAGGGACCGGCAGACGAAGAGCGATGGCGGAAAGAGCGATGCGTTGACACGTCGCATTTATTTCAATCAGTGAGCTCGAAATCAGTGATGAGACAAGAAAATGAACCTCCTTGCCTTGATTGGACTCGAACTTCTAAGTGACCATCAGTGCTAATCTAAGGGGCAATACCGGAATGCAGTGAAAAGTGGCACTGTACATGTGATATTTAAATGGAAATGTGCTTCACGTTACACAAGAAAATATGTTGAAGAACTAAGCTTATGGGGTGCATTAAATTAAAGAAGACACTGAGAGACTGTGTAAGACAATAGAGATGTCAGCGTCTGGGGAGAATGAAAAGAAATGCCCAAATCAATTGAAAGAAGCGAGATGGATAGCTAGATGGATTGAGTTGCGAGTGCCACTGGTTTGGTGGATAATGAGAGTCGGGCGTGTTGGTGGCTCTTATCACCGCTAGCATCTATAGCCTCAATGAAAGGATGCAGAAGATCGAAAGCCTAATCGGCTTGTTGGCGCCGTGGCTTGTCTTGTGGGTGCTGCTGCTGCCCTCACTGGTAGTGGTGGTGAACCAGTACAGTGGCGTGTTATGCTCGCAGACTGAGACAAACCATCTGTTGAAGGGGCAATGGAGAAGCCGGCGCGACGGGTGGATGAGTGATGAGAGGGCACCGAGCAGTGACAACAACAATAGAGATCGGTAATGGATGCGACACCCGTCCGCTCCTCTGCTCGACCACTGTTGCGACCGGAGGCTCGCGCGCTAATGCAAATGATGTGCCACCGAGATATCGGGCCTAGTCACTTGCCACCGCATCAATTGCAAATTAGCATCCTCTAGCCAAGCAGATGATAAAGCACTCCCAGGGAGGGAAAGGAGAAAGGCGCGTGCAGTGAGCAGTGGGAGCCGAGTAAGCAGCAAGTGATCGGAGTTAATCTCGGCCACCGCTTCGGTGGAAGCGTTAGGCAATCGCGAGTGGCGACAAGCATCCATTTGCTTCCAGCTTTTTCCCTCACTGCCACGCTTGTCGTCGTTTGATGCAAATGATCAAAACAAACACAGTGAAACCAATACAGACAGAACAGCGAAACAAACAGAGCAACACAGCTGGCTGCTATATCGAAAACCAACCATCTGACTTTATCGTTGCCGCCGTCGCTTGATCCCAATTCGATTGAATCGGGCGACAGTTTAAAATGAACACACACACACCGAGTGTGAGAGTCTTTACATTCCCCGCACCGTCTGTCCCCGCTACTCTCCAGTTATCGCCACCAGTGGGCCCGAGTTTGTCTCCGGAGGCTCCCAGCATCACCCGAGAGGTGCGGCTGATTTGATCGGGTGGTGTAGGCGATTAAAATTATTTAATAATAAATTCGCAAAACACACACACTCCGATGGTTGGTTATGACCGGAATTGGTTAGATCGTGTCACTACCGGTTCTAAAGTAACCATATAGTCGCTTGACGACGCTGTGAGCCAAGATACCAAGCGGCGGTATTAAGCAGCAATAATAAGGCGTTAAATTGGTCAAATTATTGATCGCTCACTGTACGGAGAACCGAGACATGGATAGTGCTGAGAAGAGCAGCGGCACCGGAGCACACATTTGCATGATCGGACTCGGTGCGCGCTATCGGCTGAGACCCGCTCCGCTCGCGCTAGTGCAATCGAAAAAAGATTTACCTAGCTGGCATCGGCATTGGCGAGACGAGTGCGAGCACAGAACCGGATCATGCAAATGGATCGATTGGTAGCGACGCGCTACCTCGCTCTCGTTATCGTGCAGCAAACAGCACTAGTCTAACGATGCCAGTGGCTTTTCGACAAATTGGCTCGCGTCATGGTTTAGCCCTCTCCCCCACTTTCCCTCTCTTTCTCCCGAACCCACTGCATCACCAACTCGGAACGCCACTCTGGACGCGGTAAATCTCAACTCGGTCGGGAATCAATTGCACTCATGGCACACCATTTGGCCAGATTAGTGTTGCGAGGCATTAAATATTTAAACTTGCAAATATTCAAACTTGCACTGGTCAGTGCGATTAGTGTCGATGCAAACTTCAAGCCCATCCACTCGAATCGATCGATGAATATTTTATAGTAGACGTGCAACTGGCATGACCCCGGTATCAGTGGAACACCACTTCAACCTTGTGGTTTAATCCGGTCAAGCAGAGTAACAACCAGAGAGAATTTGAAATTAAATTCAAATCAAGCCACAACCAAAACGACGATGGCAATGATTTTCATATTAATGGAAACCGCAAGTCGAATCCGGTAGCGAGTCCAGTCGAATGAGCCAAGTCAAGGGAGAGCGGGGAGCCGCCCAATGCCGTTTAATGTGCTCCCTCAAACACGCACCCACGTGCGTTGTGAGAAGTCAAATTTAATTCCATCCATTCAAGCAAAAAATAAAGAATTCCACAATTTTAATTTAGCAAATTAAATAAAAATTTCTCATTCACTGCTACGACTTTTCGTCGACGTTTCCTCATCTTGAGTTTGCCTCCCCTTAGAAGTCTTTAATCTGTTAAGCAAATTGGGGAGCTAGTGGAGTGGCCGTGGCGGAGGACACTAATCACCGAGGCCGACCCATCGCAAGCTTTATCTTGCTCAACTTGGCCACGCTCGCCACTCATTCTGTAAGCTTAAATTAAATTTAAATATTATTAAAAAATATTTATTGAATTATTCGGTAAATCGAAAGCCAACCAGAGAAGAGAGTGAGAGGGAACTAGTGAGAGTAAAAGCTGGCTATGACCAGAAATTGAAATAAGTCCAAGTCAACTTTGCTTTTAAAGCTACTTATAGCCAGAACACGCGGGTCCAAGTCGAAGCAGCTCGACCACACTTTGAGTGGCTATGCATGCGTGCATAATGCAAGCAGTGAGATAAAAAAGCAAATAAACGTGAACGAGATTCGAGCATGAGCTCCGATGGTGATGGAGAGTCAAGCTGCGGTCGCGCTCAACGGGCCAGCGTCAAGCCGCAGCCAGAACATGACCGCACTCCACCGACGTATTAATTCATAATTTACATTGCAGCTCGAGCTCGCATCCACCGGCCAGTAGACTAATCCAAAAAGTATACTAGACACAGGCACACGCTCTTGACAGTAAATCTCACGCAAAAAGGGAGAGAGAGAGAAAGCAGGCAGATGAGCGGACCGGATGGACACAAATGGAACGGTTCGATAAGAGCTATGCGTACGCGCTGCAGCCAGTGAGGCGTCACCGGGGACCGAATGGCACTGGACACCACTGTCAGTCGGTGAGATGATCATAGTAACGCGGTAGGACCAAGTGCGCGCAGCGATTATCGCCATCAGCATCATCTAATTGTCATCCACGCCATCGCGACGCGCATCGCATCATTGCGGCCCGGTCGGCAGCAAGTCCACAAGGCAAACAAACTAAATCTACTTTAGCATCTACTCTCCCATCGCTGCCGCTCACTCCGCTTGCTAATCTTCACTTTGACGCAAGAAGCACGACAGAAAACGAAACTCAGTAAGCGGATTAGAGATCGAACGCAAACCAAGGGAAAAGCGAGAGCGCCCGAGAGCCGACATTATCATCATCGACTTTTCATCCTCTCGGCTGTTGTTGCTGCTGCTAAGCAAGACCAATGCCTATTGGCATTGGCTTAAAATTTCAAATCAAATTCAAGTTAGTGACCGATCGAGTGGGCAGCCATGCTGAGCAGCTCCCGATTACCCGACCAACTCGTTGCCCTCCCGCCGCCGCAGTCGATCACCCCAGCGCGCTGGCCACTGGTCATCCGGCCATCGGACAATTTGTTATGCCAGATCAACTATATCATCCTCCCCTAATCGCGGCTCGTGAGCGAGCTCCGATCTGGCTCCGCTAGCCGAGCAGTGCCACTCACTCTCGTTGGCGATTCCACTGGAGCGCATCGTCGCTCGTCCTCATCGCTCGCTTGCTTCGCTCTAGAGCTAATCTTAAATCCAAGCACCCAACTAATCGATAATAAATCTAGCATAGCCGTCTCCGTCGCTTCCACAGCCCATCCGCTGTGAGCATGAGCAGGACTGATTTCAATACACACCCTCACCGTGCTTGCTCGATCCAAATGGAACTAATCAAAGTGGGAAGCTTGCTATACAGTAAATGGATAGATAGAGAGGGATCAAGTGAGAAGGGAGCGAACAGACTAAACACTAATCCATTGCCGCCGCTAAGCTGTGCCTGATGTCTGCTTCCCAGCGCTTGCAGCTAGTATGCTCTGTCAATTTTAAAATTCTCCCTGTTTATTCCGAGACTGAATCGGACAGAAGAGTGAAGGGAGAGTGTTGCAAAAAGGCACAAAGTTTAATTTCAGCGGGCTAATTCCGAGAAAACGAATGGGGATAAAGTCTGAGACATCAGCAGCAAGCAGTTCCACATGGCAGAATCCATGAGAAGAAAGAGGCAAGATCCTTCTGAACGCAAAGCAAATGGGCACTCAAAGTTTGCAAAATGTCAAAACAGTTAGAGAAGGGGCTCGAAAGAATTTAATCGCAAATGTAAGAAGCACATAGAACTGGAGGGAGAGATAAAGGATTAAGTTTGCTTGCCTGTGCCCGCCTGGATGGCAGGCTGACTAAGCCCCAGCTTGATTAATCGTGACTGGGCTGGCTCACTTGCCCAAGTTGGTTGCCTGGCTGGCACTGGTGCAGCTGTCGCTTCGAGCAGGCTTGCAACCAGCTAGCCTGACACTCTAATCTTAATCCTCCTAGTTAGCAGGGGCACATCTCATCCAGCCATACAAAGCGCAAGTGCGCGCATGGCTCGTAAAATATCAAATGTCTGCTCGAACTGACTGCGTGCTTACTGATCCTCTCTCACTCACTCTCGCCTCTTCCTCTCATACTCTATCTCCCAGACAATCAAGCAGACTTGCAATAAGCCAGCGCGGCAATCTGGTTTCCACCAAAATAATTGAACTAATTTCAGTTCCAAAGTTCAGATGGAGAACTTTTGCTTACTGCAAGTGATAGAGTTGGAATCGTTGACCGAGTGAGCGGACGTGTGCGTGTGGCCGATTGAGTGGAGTGATGAGATCAGAGCTAGTGGCAAAGATCAACGATAAGCACGGAACGCGCGCGGCGCAATGAACACGGCCCATAGTGCGCATGTCGGCCGCCTACTAGCCGGATAACGATTGGCACCAACCGCGCGCGCTTGGATTAAGTAAATCTTGCTTCACTCGGATCGCTCGGCGCGCGTGCAGACAGTGAGAGGGACAGCGAATTAGACAAAGCGCCAGCACACAATTATCACACACACACCAAGGAACCAAGACCCTGCCGAAGCGGATTATATAGAGACCAGCGAGGGATCGAGAGATGGAGCAGTGGCCTTTGTCGATTAAACTGCGGCGTGGGCAACAGCAGCACCCAGTGCCAACCATTTATCTTTCTTCACCTTCTCCACACCGCCAACGAGCGAATATGCTAAGATTGGTGCGGACGATGCGGTCTCAGGGCCTGTTGGCACAACGCACCCAAGACGGTGGAGGTTCGATCCGCGCGCAAATCCAAAATCCGCTCGGTTTGTCCGCAGTGAATGTATATAGCAGCCAATATGAATATTCTTTCTAATTTCTCAATTCCAGTAAGACAAAGTGAGGTGACACTAAGTATTGTGCTAACTCCAACTTATATTGCCACCAATGTTAACTTGCCAAACCTCTTGTTTGTACCTTAATCCAACACACAAGACAAGTTCCCAGAGCAATTCAAATGGCCTGTTGGGGACAAAATCAAGTCCTTAAGTACTGAAGAATGAGAAAGAGTTCAAGTGCTGTTGCAGTGGTAATGAGCGTGGCTCTGTGTGCAAACGAAACCAATCAGAATATCGTCAATCCGAATATAGCGGAGACAATACTAGCAGCAACAGTGTGCCTCACACACGGACACTGCGCGTTGGCACCAGACCCTCGTGCGCTCGGAAGACTCCTAATCGCTCGGAAAAACCGTTAAGTGACCGAATTGATCTGGCGCTGCTCCTATTAATAGCGTAGCCCGCTGAGACAAAGCGATAACGAATTTGGCGAGCTCAGCAGTGGCGCTATCACACCACTCGCCAGGACAAAGGTGGACTTTATCCCAGCTTGGTGGCTGATAGCCAGAAAGCACGAAATCCCCTCACTCTCCTTAATCTCATGGGCGCGCTCCATGAAACTCAACACGTCTCCCCAGTTCATCATCATCAACTCATCAAGCTTGCGCAACACCAGTGTGTCGCCTCACCTTCAAAGGGTAATGGTCTGGAGCCATAACTGCACTCCACAACAATACGTGCTCAAATATGGTGCACTTTGAAGGTCAAGGTCAAGAAAAGTAGTGTTTAAACTGAGACTAAAGAAAGAAAGAGTAGATGAGTAGAGGCGATAAATCAGTGCAAGAGCGGCATGTTTATACAGTCTCGATAACTCGACTAACAAGCCCGCAAGCGAGCACGATAAGCTGAGGAGCAGTGCGTGTCTGAGACTGGCTCCCAGGACGTGCCACTCGTTCTCTGCAGCAGGTGTGACATCGCTACTTCCACTTAGCCACTCCACCATAGTAAATACCATTCAAATTTATTATTTCGAGCAAACAGTCCAGTTAGCACTTACGTAAAAAATGCTATACTCACACAGCCGACCGACACTTTCTCTTGTCCCGAGATTAGCAAAGATAATAATTCTTCCTCCCGACTAACCCTCGCGATTAAGTTGAGAATAATTATCAACAACTCAAAACTGTACAACGCAAGGCTAACGTGATCACTTCTTGCCACTCGCACACAAATTAGCACGGTCCGCTCGAGGTAAAGAAGAGTTAACGAGAAGAAAGATTAAAAATTAAAATGTCCAGATACGATCGATGCGCTCGATGCAAGTATGCTTTCAACAAGTTGCCGCACTTCGGTGCAGCCTTGAGATGAGTCGAGACGGATCGCGAGAGGACTTCTCAAGATCAAGGAGTCCGGATCAGTTGCAGTGGAGCTCTACGCCCGGGTGATAGCGCAGTGAGAGTGCTTTGGTGGCAGTGTGAGCTGGCACGCACGGTGGCTCACAATCACAATAACAAGCACGAGCAAAGAGGGCGAAAAAGCGGGAACACGTGTAACGAGTGGCAAAGGCTTATCGCCACCCACCAACTACGAGACGAGTCTTTCACTTATCGAGTGTGTAGGTCGAAAGACTGGACTAGATTACTGAACGTCGCTTGCTTTGCGCCACAGACAAAACGCGCGCGATTAGATTCCTGATAGTTGCACCTACCGTTATTACCACTGATGACATCTTTCATCTCTAATAGACTGGAAGCGACAAAAGCTGGCGAGAGTGATTCGGTGTCGGGATCGGTGTGTTGTGCCGAGAGGTTAAGTCCGGGAGACTGTGTGGCCGAGGGACTGGTTCCCAAGCGACGAGCCATTTGTTCGCTCGATGCCATGTCCAGCGTGGGTCCACCAGGTGCCGAACCACCAAGGCCAAGCAAGAGGTTCTGCTGCAAAAGGAAACATGCCAATTAGTCAATGGGAGCGTAGTAGAGAAGGCAAAGCGGGTTACTAGGAAAAGCATGTCGCTGTCAAGAGTAAACAGGCCGGGTGATGCGTCGCGAGTGGTGCGATGGTGTCACCGTGCGCGCACTCGGCAGCGCCCGAGACATTCATGCAAATGCGCCGCCATCAGCAACACTACTCGCCATCGCCAGCCTATCGACACGCCATTTTAATCGGTAGTTAATAAGCAGTTAATAACGTGAGCACATCTAACGAGTCAACGATAATACACATCGAGGGAGCGGGGTTCAGTGGGACACGAGTCACTATCAGAAGACGACAAAGCAATGGTAATGATGTAAGTGTACAACAACAACTGGGTGTTGTCGCTACTGCCACCACTGGTCAGGGTACTTCCTCAACACCAGTCTTAAAGCGGTCAGAGGAGACACTAAACATGTAATGACACCTGTGTGAGCTGCTGTGAAACCCAAACTTGGCTCCAACGAGCCTCCACTTTGTTCGGCATGGTCTCGTGAGACTTCAAACAAGTAAACAATCGACGCACCCAGCAATGATGCACAGTGCGCGATGACGATACAAGTCCTGATTGCAACATCGCGCCAATAGAAAGTCAATCGATTCATGGATCAACGTTGTTGCTATTGCAATCGATGTGCTTCCTCCTAACTCAAACCGATGAGTAAACACTTTACTTAATACAAAAGACAAGGCTATGCAAACAGAATACAAAGCTGTGACTTATTATTATTACTACTACTATTGAATCTTTATTTCAACATTTTAACAATAACACGAGTCAACTCATTACAATGTGTTTAATGTAACATGTTCCATTAACTTAAGCAATATTAGTTTGCATCTATTTTTGCTTTCAAGGCCACACGACGACATCTAGGGTACAATTATCACGTATTGAAATGCTTGATTAATAAATTTAAAAAATCTGAATAAAAAAATAATCACTCGTTAGCAGATAAAGCTTAGATATAGCAAAGGTATTGCATAAAACATGCGATGATGACCAGAAAGCAGAAGATTAGATCACAAAAATACTTTCTTTGCAAAACAAGTATCTTGTTACTTTTTTTACAAATTTTGTACTTGTATTTTTATTATTTTCAGATTATAACTTTTTAAAAAGTCGAGAGCGGTGGTGACGCTAATTTTCCAATTGCCACAAGGCACACTCAAATTCAAGGTCATAGGCTCGATGACACTAAAGTGTGGAATTAGTGTTTTTCTACACTCGTCCGTTCCCATCGGTGCAGATTAGTGTTGAGCTTACGGATTAAGCCAAACAGGTTAGCCTTGATGGAGATGAATTGTCAGTGCGGTTAGTGAATGGAGTCAACAAAAAGCCACATCACGAAGAGAGGTTTCGAGGACAGAGATTAGAGCGTGCGGGTGCGTGGTGGCACTCTATGGTCAAGATGGCATCACCAGTGGCGATGAAGACATCAGCACGAGCAGTCCAAGTAGCTAGACTGTATCCACTGGCCATCCGGTACATCAATCACATCTGTGTGTGTGTAGAGCCAACAGTGGAGGTTGATTTGAATTTAAATGCTTCACAAATGGTTTGCCTCGGGACGATCACGACCAAGTGCGCGCCTCACAACCAAGTGGTCATCAATAGGAGAAAAGTGAAAAATTGCCACTCAGTCCAATCATCAGACACAATTTGTCTTCGACACCTTTGACAGTCACACAAGCCAAACAAACCAAGCTAAAATATCAAAGTCATTTTAAATTTAAATTCAACAACACACTGAGAGAGAGAGAGAGAGAGAGAGAGAGAGAGAGAGAGAGAGAGAGACAGCAGCAGTAAAGCGAGACAACACCATCAGAAAGACAAATCCACGACAATAGACCCATGAGAGTGGCAATACAGAAAATAATTAGAATAATAGAGAAACGATGGATGCAAGCGAGAAATACAAACATCGACAAAGAGCGAGTAATGGATAGAACAAACACGGGAAAGCGAGAAAGAAAGGCAAAAAACCAGAACAAACAAATGTTAGAAACGATGTCTCAACTGAAGAGTGGGAGAGCAATGATTGTGCTTCAACTCTGATCGGTAGTGGCAAACATGGAGGCTGAATGGTAATCACGACTCCACTCAGAAATAGCGTGACGCCGCCGGAGGCCTAGTGTCAACAATGCTGTCCAGTTGTGAAAGTAATTTGGATCAAGAGAGTCTTGATGCTTTTGTTGTGTGAACCAACTCGACACATCAACACACAAAGCAATGCAATGCTAACTGGACACCTGGGTTGAGCTAATTTTAGCGAGACAAAACCATAATGTATTTGACTCGTGACTGTTATCATAATAAAATCAAATAACTAGTTCAATTACCGTATTCTGTAATTGAACAATTTGACAACTTAACCCATTACAAAACTTTTGATCGAGAATGTAAAACGAATCGTACAACCTACTTCGGGGTAATAAATTTAATCAAATGCAGTTTTCACAAACAACGTCTTAGGCAAAAATTCACCGATTTACAAGAATTTATTTATTTATTTTTAAATATACTTGAAATTTGGGATTAAATATTAATTGAGTGCGGTAGAAGAATTTGCGTGGCTAAACCGATGATAGTCCTAATGATAGAGATAGTTAAAGAAAGTAGATGTGGCAAGCCCCAACAGGTAGATATGAAGCGATAGTGCTTGGTGGTGCCAGACTGCCAGTCCGACAGACAGTAGCGCGATGGAGATCTACGCGTTTTATCTTTATTGCCATATAACTCGCGCGAGTGCAGTGCAAGAGAGAGAGAGAGAGAGAGAGAGAGATTGAATAAATTAAATCAAATTATCTGTCAGTAAGTGAAGTGGCGAATAGAGTTGAGCACCGGTGGCAGGGATAATGCAACAGCCAGGCAACGAACGAATAATAGTGTCTTCGAATCCGTGTCCGAACGAGCTTCACCGACCGGTTGGCTTGCGGGTCCCTCTCTCTTTCTCTCTCTCTCTCCCTCTCTCTCTCTCCCTTGGACGATGACTGTCAGTTGGAGCGGCTAAGTGAGGCAAATGGCAAATTCGCGATCGGACATGACAGAAGACTCGACAGAAGCTGGCGCGAGAATAAATGCTTGGCTTCTTGAGTCCAGTGGCGCTAGGCAATCCAATTTCAATTTATTTCAATTAGCAACTCAACTAAGCTCGGGCATGGGTAGCACACAGTAGCCATATCTGTCTGATTCATCACAACCACCACCAGTGAGTATTTTCCCATACATCACAATAACTGGCCAATGTGAGTTGGCTCGAATATCCTAGTCTGAGGAGAGCAAATAAATGTCTATAATTTGTCGTGCCTCGAATGGGCTACCAGGAAAGTAGTACGAACAGCGAGTAGAACTATCCCTAAGGTGAGCTTCGTTCGATATCAAACCAACAACCAAGGCTGACCAACACATGCGTCCTCGTGATAATGCTTAGGGAAACTGTGGCAGCACGTACTCCTTGTAAGTCATGATGCTTTCCATTGTCATGTCTACAATTTAGACAACACAAATTAACCAATCTTTTCCTCGATTTGCCTCTCTTGCTCTTTTCAGTGGTGACTTACCAGTCATATGACCTAGTCAGGCTCGAACAAGATCAAGGAGTTCATAGCAGTAGTAGTGAGCAACGTCATGCCAGGACTTGAGCTTCACAACATCCAATTGCTCATCACGTACAGCTATTTTCCGCAACAAACCAGTTTAGCACTTGTTGCAATTACACTCTTACATTCAAAGCTCTATGCACTTGTTACAATATTATTATTTCCATTCGTTTTCTGAGATCAACAATAAGCTAAAATATAGCATATCTTACTTTCAAACCCTTTCACTTAACTGGAAAATCATTTTTGATATTCCAAGTAGAAAACACCAAACTAGTTTTTATTGCTAAATCATATCAATATCACACAATACCAACTGTCTTAAAACAATTTTTGAAATATTTCCAATCTTCTTAGCGTAAATCGTTTCCGATTTTCATTAAACCTTTGGCAATAAGTCGAAAAGCGGCGCAAATCGAGTTGTCGATTAGAACAGGTAGCTGGTTAGTTGGAGGTATTGCGCGATTGTAAAGAAGCCAGGCAAATCTTGCCTTTTGACCGGTCCATGGTAAATCAGTGGTAATGAGACTCGGTAACTGGCTTTCTCATTCTTTCATTCATTGAGTAGTTGCGCACGCGTGTTCGATTAGAGCTGTACTGCGTCAAGTGAGCCGCGGCAGGAATCAATCTCCCGGGCCGCGCAGTCATCAATTCTTGTCACAAGCCGCTCCATGTCACAGTGCGAGGCGACCAGCGGCGAGGCAAACCGTGTAGCGTGTCTTCACTGCCTGCTAACATACACACCTCACAATGGCACACCGTCGCTTTCGATTGAGCGAGACATTGACACATGCAGCCTCAGTACGGAGACGACACTAGTCGGCAGTGGCGGCGGAGGTAACTGAAAGCGATGTGACTTATTGTTTTGAAGCAGCAAGGCATGAAGAGCTAAGTCAGTAAGTCACTTTCAGCCGCCCGACCGTCTTGGTCCACCTCTTCTGGCCGCGCGCAGACTGACCGACCGAGCTGCCAGATCAATCGCAAAGACCGTGGCCAAGCTGACTGGCCAATCAGACTTGGCAGTACAACGTGATTGGATCCTTGCGACATCTCACTGTGTGTATGGTTGTAGAGGCAATTTTAATTAACACTTGGCAGATGCAGTGGACCAAATCAGCCGAGGTCCTAATCCGAAACGTATCATAATCGAATAACACGACAGCGACGGGGAGCGCAGTCAGCCGCTCGTCTCGGATTGCCACTCTGACGGACGAGCGAGGCCACAAATCTCTACGCCTCTGTGGCGACTAACTGTCATCCACTAATTATTTGTTTTGTTCTTCACTTGCTCACACTAGAAGAGTGGCGCGCAGTGATGGGGGAAAGTACCCAAATACGCGAGCGCCAGAACATTTTCCTCTCGCCACTGCCAGCACCACTTCACCACCAGGGGAGGCAAAACAAGCAAAGGAATAGTTGGCCCAACAAAAAGTCAGTCAATCAGTCGATGATAACTGGGACGGGCAAATGGCCAGTGACGTGCCGGTGTGTCGATCGAGCCCCAGCGATGGCCCTCATAAAACTAACCCCAAAGGTAAATCCAGTGTGATTTAAGAACAAAGGAAATTCTGTTGCCCGCCAATGACCGCCCCAGTCTGTGCCGGTACCAAGCAAAGATCAGAACAGGTAGAGCAGAAAGACCGTCGGACAACACACAGCAGTGGCAGTCTCGGCAGCGGCAATTCGCCGAATTTACAACTGCCCAAAGCAAGTGCAAGTCGAGTGATCGAACCGGCCCGAGGGCATTGATTATCGTCTCTGTGTTCTCGTAAATCTCGGTTCGCGTAAACATAAAAATTCGGCACAAGTATTGTCTTCGTTGGTGATCTGGACGGCAAAGTAGTCAGCTGAGCAGTAGTAGCAGCAGAAGACAAGCTGAACTCCATCCATCACCGGACGCATCATCGCCACTTCGCACCTGGAACGTCTTGAGCCCCACGGAGTGTTCCTCGAACGCGATTGCGCCAACAGTTTATAATGAACCTCATCATTGTCGGTCCCCTAGTTAGTTAGTCTTAAGCTGACTGTGAGAAAGTAAAAATCAGCCCGTGATCACCTTCAAGGTCGATACAGCATAGCTGTGGCGGCAAGTGTGCCAGCGCGAAGTCGCCCGGATTAGTGGCTGCCGCAGTGATTGATGGCAAGTGGCGGTAGATTTAGCTAAGCAGCTAGAAAGAGATAGAGAGAAAGAGGACTGCTAGCCGAGAAAGCAAAGAGTCAAGTGAGTGAATGGATTTTAGGACCACACAAGAGTGAGTAGTGGCATACAGGGTG
Organism: Rhinocypha anisoptera; assembly: GCA_011762765.2. NCBI lineage: Eukaryota > Metazoa > Arthropoda > Insecta > Odonata > Chlorocyphidae > Rhinocypha > Rhinocypha anisoptera. The sequence goes on from WURS02272882.1 coordinate 20,782, forward strand.
GGTGTTGGCGAGGTATCACCACACACGTCCCTTTCTCAGAGAGAAGGGGAGGACTGTGCAAATAATCGCCGCCGGTGCGCGCCGTAGTGTCGGTGAGTTTGCATCGACGTGCAGTGTCCGCGTGCGTGTACAAATGTAGCATGTAAGTATTAGGCCAAGCATTAGCCGTGATTGAAATGACAAGATGACAAAATTAAAGTGCACTCACTCACTCGGCTCAGCTCGTCTGCTTTCGTCGGCAGATCAGTGCCGGAGACATGGTATATGTATGTCTGTGTGTGTCTGGTGGCAGTGGTGGACTCACTGACAGTCGTAGGCTTAATGCCCGAGCAGATATATGAATTATTTCAATTAGACACACCAAGGATTTGTCTTGGCACGAGAGCCAGCTAGGCAGCGAAGCAAGCCGAGTGAAGGCAAAGGGAGTGAGACACACGGGCAGGTTCAATCAAATTCAATCCCTGACCGAGCTCACGAGAAGCGACCGGCCATAGTCACCAAGTCAGAGGGATTGTCTGTCGCCGCGCGACTCGGGTGTGCACCATGTCACGCAAATTTGCATTCCAATTTGCCTAGCAGTTTTAAACGCAACGAGACAGTGAGCAGCAACGAGAGTAAGCACACTGACAATTCTTATAATGTTTCAGCAGTTATAAATTGATTGTTGCAATCAGTTGTCGTCACTGGTTGGCGCGCGCCCGTCCCAGATAGACCCTCGGCTAGTGTGCGATGGCGACACGGCCTATTATCGTTGGCCATTGCCATGATCTCGTTACCCTCTCCCCCACACCGACCACTTCTTGCCCGCCACAGCGCTGCCCTCATCAGTGGCGCTAATTCGCTGTCAGTCGGGCGCGCGCGAGCTTCCATTCAAATCAAACAAGCTCCCAGTGGTGCGCGCCAAACGGTGACAATGGCCACCGAGTGGCACTCGGCCATTGTCATCTACTAGCACTTGAGCGACCATACCTCAAGACTGATGCTCTAAGCTTAAATACTTGGCAGTGCATCAATTCAATTATCACACAAATAGCAACAGAGTCCGACGAATGGCATATGAATTGTCTTCCCCAGTTGCAGGTAGAACCAGTAATTGAATTGATGCATTCCGCGAATATAAGCATACGAATTGAATAACTTCTGTGAGTGAAGCGCAAGAAGGCTTAATCGATGTCCGCTCGCTACCTGATCCCGTGCAGCGATGGCGCAACCTAAGTGCAAATCAAGGTGTGCACGGGTGCTATTAGCGAAAGGCCACCCGCGCCATGAATCATAATGCTAAACGGCGATTGATAGCGCCAGCGGGCAGAAGCACGCGACGAGCAGGTGCAGCAGGGCGACTTTATGGAATCATCCTTTCCAGGCTCATCCCGCTTATCCACCAGCGATGTGTCCAACAGTAGGCATACGAAATTGATATTGCAAACGGCATCTGGCAGCCAGTGCCGCTTCTGACCTTAGCATCGCTTCGCGAATAATTAAACAAAGCAGCTTATTCTGCAAGGATGTGGTTGCTGCGTGAGAGTTCGTTCAGTGCATTGTTGTCCAGCACAGATGCTCGTCGCCAGGCAGATAGTTGGCGCTCGCGCCCAGATCCTCCACGAAGACGACGATCGTCAGCCAAGTGGCTCATCAACAAGTTCACCATAGCCACCGGTGATCGCCTCCGAGAAGGGCTTGTGCAAACACACGCCAACAAACCAAGCAAGTAGCGAGGCGGACAGGGGCACGCATCCAATGAGGGGCACAATGGACGATTGCACAGAGTCCAAGCTCGCTCTGACCACACACAGAAGTGAGCACTCATTCGCGTGCACAGCAATTAGTCGAGATTTGTGTCCCCACTCGAAAGGTTGAGATGGCTAAGTCGGTTACCGGGTTGGGGCTACCACGATGTGCCAAATAGGGTTCGATGCTATCGTCGGCAAGTCAAGAGCCTCCCGAGTATTAACACTTGAGGCATGCACAGAAATTGGGTAATAAACAGAGATGTACCTGATCGCTTTATGACTTTTATCAGCAATTAAAAATTGATAACTCTGATATACATGTTCAAATGCTTTTAATGAGTCGTTTGAAGAAATCATCATCACTTTATCAGTTATATATGAAACGTAGAAAAAATGTCAACCAAATCGAATGGCAGTTCCCATGATGTCTTAATTGAACAGTACGACCCAATAGTTTGACTCAACCTGGATCGTCTCTAAATAGAAGATGAAACTAAATAGTTCTCTCTTTCTCTCTTCTCTTTCTTTGATTCATCTCGCCACTCAACACCTTTCGCAATTAGCCTGAGCCAGCTGCTGCGTGAGATTTATCAAACCTCAATCGGTAGAGAGCGAGCCAGAGCAAGTCGCGGTCGATCTACCGCCACCGAGCGCCAGTGATCAAGCCTAAGCAAATATTGACTCGTAGAGCAGATCTGTGCTCTACACACCATCACTAGCAAGCCTTCAGTTGGCTGAAGCACATATAAAAATTGAATTATAATTAGAAATAATTACATCTGATCGCTCTCGAGCCAAGAACAATGCTGACGAGCTGACGGCTGTAACGCCGGTGTGAAAGAGTGAAACTTTTCCTCTTCTAGACAAGCGTGCATAATGTTTAGGTGCACCTGCCGCCGTCGTTCGCCACCGATCCACCACCATCAACGGCAGCATGTCCAGCAACAAGCCAAGTTAGCTGATCTGCTTTGATGCTCTGGTTACCAAGAGAAGTGGCTAGCAATGATGGCCGAAACGATTAATTGTGCAGCTAAATGGCGACAACACCGCAAACAGGTCGCTGGCGGTTGGCCGGTGGCCAGCAACACTGCCCCAATCGACAGTTGCGCGCCACCAATCCCCAAAGCGACCATTCAACGAGCAATATGACCATGCAAGCATCAAGCGAGCGCGAAAATCACGCAGATGGACGAGCGATAAACAGGTGACATTAGAGACAATGACAAACCGATGGCCAGTGTTTTCCCAGTGGAGACACGAGGAAATGCACCGGGCAGCCAGTCGTGCCTAATGGCCACCTTGCCCACACCAGTAGCAGCATAGGCGCATCGGTGCTAATCTGGCAACTCTGGTGAGACGCAGTCAAGCCTCAAATCTAATCGCTCACCTTCCCGCACGATGGCATCAGGCCAAAGAGTTAGTTAGAAACCCAAAACCAAAAGTGAAAGGCAACGATCGGGTAATGACACACACAATGGAGCAGGGGTGCCAGTCATTAGAGGCCGCCTTAATACCGTCATATTGGTCTCATCGAACGGCGCCACCAGCGGAGAGAGAGAGAGAGAGAGAGAGAGAGAGAGAAAGAGATTACCGTCTCGCCTTCACTGATCGAAGGGGTCTGTCGAGTGAAGGGGGTTTTGAGTCAAATAGTTCAACACATGTCAGCATCGCGACAGTGAGCCAATGTCGCCAGCCTACGACAATGAAGATGACATCAACAGTAGACCAAGCGAGGCGACAATGAGACAGTGACGGATCTGGTGAAGACAACGCCAACGGCGCGATTACCTAGGTAATCATCGCAAGCTCTGCACCGAGAGCGAGCAGCGCCCAACCTGACACGGCAAGCTTGAGTACTCACACTATCTTGTGTGAAATCTTGCTTCAATAAATATTCTTAACAGATACCCAATCAGATAGAACTTTTTCAAGCATTCTGACAAAATCCTCATTACAAACAAGACGAAATCGTTAGTAGTGTTGAAAGTAGTGAAACAGGGTCAGACGACTGTGATCTAAAAGTAATAATGATGCTTGCTGACGCCTATCGCAAAGTGTCAAGCGCAGTGTAAATAACATCAAATTGGTTAGCCACTAATTGCACAACACCTTCAGTGCTCGCTCGCAACACTTGTGTGATGATAAAAGTGCTTGAATTGTTGAATAGCAAGATAAGTTAATCGCGATGACATTCGTGTCTTTGCCTCTGTCGATCATGGTCAGTGGCACTCCTCGATGGTGCTTAGTTCGGAGCCGACACCACGGGTGCTCGATAGCAAATTAGCCAGATCTTTGCCACTCACTTGACAGCCATCGCGAAGGAGACAATGAGCCATCGACAATAGAGCAAGGTGCAACATGCAACGTTGCTTCAATGAGGCGCCGTGGAGACTCCATTAATCACCATCGATTAGCAAGCCAAAGTGCCAGCTATGGCAAAGAGAATCAATCGGTGGCGCCCGGTGGCCGAGCAGACAAAGAGACGGATGCTCTACTGGGTAAACATCAAGGATGAAGACCGAAGGACCAGTAGTGGAGAAGGCGAACGTGCACACTAGCCAAATAAGGCAAATGGGCACGATGCGCGCGCCTGCAAGATGACCGCACAGCACGGGCTGGCGCGCACGTTGTCACCACGGCCATATGCATCGATTGGCCACTGCTGCTGGCACCAGCTGGCCACTCGCACTAGTAGCAGCGCCCAGATGACACATCATTTGCATCTCAATGGATTCATATTCACGACAACTGATTGGCGCCAAAGTGATGTGTCAACTCATATTTGGCAGCAATGAATACGTAATTGGCGCCTTAAGGATATATTTTAAGACTGAGCGAACCGCGTGAACGCATGTCATCCTCGCCTCGAAACAATATCGGACTAGGGTGCACTAGCAATACAGACAGACAGATTTGTGCTGACACACGCGGACTCGAGAAGGCGAGCATATATTCACAATTGGATTGATACAACCAGCGAAGGCGTAATTGAAATTGAAAATCTCACTGTGAAACGAGTCGACAGGAACAATCTAATTTTTGCATCCGTGTGCCAATCTGTTTTACATTACAAATCGGCGTCGGGCTTGTAGCGCGACACAATGCAACACAGAGTGCACACTACGGTGAAAGTGGCTGTTCTGGGTGGCAGCCGTGCCTCGGATGCGTCCACTTGCCGGTCCTTGTGTAGGTCAATCAGCAAGCTTGCAGCAAGACCAGAAGCGCGCAGCTCACTGCTAACTACTTTTGCACGCGGCATCCACCAAAGACACTAAATCATCGAGAGTTCGATAAGACACTAGCGGGAGACAACTCTGGTTAGACTAACGAGCTACCTTCATGGTCATCACGCGCACCACTCTCGATAACTATCTACTGCCATGCTCATTTAGGCTCCCCGCAGTACGTCAACAGCAATCTTGCCGGGCTAATCATTCTGCCAACAAGTTAAACAATTCATGAGAATAAGTCAAGTATTCTTCGGTAGACAGAATCTTAGAAAATTTATGCAACAAAAAGAACAAATAATTCTAGTAAAGGAATCATAGAGTGATGACAATAGCCGCGTCTGAGAAGATAGTTACAGGCGGACGAGCACTGCACCAGCGTCTGGCACCAATTTGTCATCGTCACTGGGCGCCATCAACGCTGGGCTACCTGACCTCGGCATCATGCTTTGGTAATGACTTAATACCGACACCAAACTCTAAAATGAAACGTGTAACTCAATTCGATTGGCAACATACTCATGGCTCAGATATCCTTGCTAATAGACAATCGAAGCTACCTCAACGGCATCAATCATGTCCACTTGGCTAGATCCGAAGATAAATGGCTTCCAGCTGGCAAGATTGTGCAACCAGAGAGCACGAGAAAACGAGGATTACCAACCCGTTTAGAAATAGATGGGAAGTGCGCGTGCGCAGTGAAGCCGAACTACCGTGAGGAGAACGATAGAGCGTAGAGCACAAGGAGTGCAAACACAAAGCACGCGGGTTTTAATTAAGATATTTCATCGGGGACGCGCGCTCGATTGTCAACGAGGTGGAGGCACGCCACCATCGTACCGGAGACAGGTTATGACAAATCAACAACAATAATTAGCCGGTGTGCTTAGCTCCCGGTCGATCAGCAGCTCGAGCAGTCGCGGTAGAGAAGACGAAAATTGAATTTGCAATCCACGAAGCTAGCAGATGAGCTCAGGTGATTTGTGTTCGCTCTCACACTGCGCTAGAGAATACTAATCTGGGACCGAGCAAGGAGGAAATTAATATCATCCGAGTGTGACAAATTGTGGCCGACCGGGCGATGCAGCGCCACCACTGGCAAGAGCAACGGTAGTGGCGGTCCGGATTACGCCAGTCGGTCTGGGCCGCATACGTTGTCATTACCGTCATCCGTGCGAGCGCTACCGGTGCGGTGCCTCCCCCGATTGCTAAATCTAATGACATTTCAATTAGAGCTGCATACACACAGCCAAGAGCGGAGGCAACACAGAATCTGTCTGTTCAGCAATGTCGATCCCGGTGCCAGTCGAAGAGGCTGCGTGTGAAAACTCCTCTCACCGGTCGGCTTTGTGTAATCAATCGAAATCACAGATCGACAGGGTGACGGTGGCAGTGGTGCAAGATGGGCTTGCGTGTGATCCCTCCACACCGGATCCTTCCCAAGGTTACTAACACTGCCAATGATTGAACAGCCTTTGTACCTATTGATCGGAATGAAATATCAACCAAGAAGATCAATCACCAAACTTACTCAAGAGCACAAGATTAGCGTTGGATACTCAAGTAAGCTCGGGTTGCTCATCAAGTCTCCAGCTAAAAGTATTGATTAACACCCACTAGCTAGTTGTATTGTAACCCATTAAATATAACCTACAAAAGAGCGATTTAAAACATACTACAGTGGTACCGTTATGCCACCGCCGACTGCTACAAATCAAGCAAACAATTCTCAGGAATGCCAGTCTATTTGCATGTATGATGAATGATGAATAATAGTACCCCAACTGATCACATGGTAAGTGGTGAAATGCTATTTATTAATTAACCTTTGAAGAGCTAATTAATGCCATTAGTGGTATTGAGGATTTCTCATTGTCTCCAGTTGAAAATTCATTTTTCATCTCACCGACCCACTGTGAAGAGAAAAGAGAACATCTACCTATTCTTAAATCGTGTTGTGACGCAGACAGAAACCCCTGTGACACTTCTCTCTTACATCGATACTATTGCGTTGTCCCTCACTGCCATTTGCACCGGGGAAATTAGTAGAGAGTAAGAGTTCACATCATCTTATCCCGAAGAAGCAAGTGAGATACCACAGAAAAGCAAAGACAGCAATTCTTGTGATCTGGATGTGAGAAGCGCCTGGTGAGATCGAATCCTTTGTATGGCGCCACTGATTGCCACATTGGAGACCAATGCCAACGCAAACAGAGTTCCCAGCAGCTTGCTTCCACCACACTGAGGCATTGTGATTAATTCGTCATGCATAGACACGCAGTGTCACTGAAGACAAGTGACATCCACCAGCACACCACCACCATCACCATCACCAACACGAGGGAAACTTGCTGCTTGTGGCGCCAACGCGCGTTAGTCTTGTTTCAGCTTGGAATGACGCTTATGAGCGCTACAGTTTCGTGACGAGATTGATTGGAAGACAAACAGCAGTGCTTGTTGCCTGTCGAGACTGCTAGCAGCAGTCAGTAGGGACAAGATATGATTCAATTACTCGATAAGCAGCTGTGACTGATGACGAATGGTCTGGCTCGGGCTCGGTCAGGCATCGAAAATGCTAGCCCCCAGTGACAGTCGCGCATCCGTTCCACATATTGACTTTCGCCTCCTTCTACTCCACGCCACCGCGACCTTTTCATTTATCTTTGCCGGATTTACCTAGAGAGTCTAACCAACGGTGAGCGAGCGAAATCTGCCTTGTCTGCAAGTGAGCAGGCATCAGGCGTATCGAAATATGAATACTACTCGATGCAGCGCGCGAGATGGCCAGAACAAGAGGGAAACCTCCCTTCCTGTCACACTCATGGCTCACTAGCTAAACAGACACGCCGAGCGAACAGAACATCCATTACCTTGGCACTTAGACCAGAAATTTCCGTTTGTGATCCGTCGACAGTGTCGTTCGTGGTCGAAGACGAACAAACAGCAATTGATGATGCCCGAGCGACCACCGCTGCTGCTGTTGATCTTGCTGGTGGCGGCACTTATCGTCACCCGCCCGCCTGTATTTACCTTGTGACCTCTTAATCTCTGCCTTGCCTTTCACCACTGGATCGGTGGCTCTCCTCAAACCAAACACCAAAACAGGACAGCTAACCACAAACAGCAAAGAGAGAGAGAGAGAGGGCACTTGAGTTTTCGTTTGCGGTAATCTGGCGGCTCAGTCTGTGGTGCTTGGCTCCTGTCAACATGCCGATCGGGTGTGGAGACAGAGACCCCGTGCCAGGCGAGTGCGTCTTGAAGCTTGCCGCGTAAAGTCTTGGGCCTTGGATAGACAATCTCATTTGAGCCCCATTTGACTTGAGCCATTAGTGCTCGGGCAAGCGTTGCAAAAAGCTGTAGTGTGCGCCAAGCAGAGCGCACTAGAGACCCAGCCAGAGGCACTAATTGAGGCTCTCGCGGTGGGTCAGTGTGAACAGGTCAGTCAGCTAGCCGACACAAAGAACGACAGATTTGATGGCTTAGCTCTGGGCCTTTACTTGGACTAAGCAATTTACCTGCTCACTGTAACCTTGAGAAGGCCGTTAGGGAGGGAAAACAAGCAACAAGAAAAGCAGGCACGCTAATCTATGGCAAATCAATTTGACTTTCTGCTCTCTCTCTCCCCCTCTCTCTCTTCCCTTTTCTCATTGCCTGGCTCCTTCACTCACTCCGCAATCGCACTCGACTGATTGTAGATTCCAGAGTAGAGCACCAGGCAAGAGTGAGTCACTCGGGTCGCGCCAAGTGAGTCTAGTTACTAGACTTGACTTTACACTGTGATAGTCGAACAGAGTGAGTGATAGAATTGAGTTACCGGCCTGCCTCGATTTATGGCACACGCCTTTGGTGAATTCTTCAAATTCTACACCTCAAATCAAAGAGTGTGTTGTGTAGAAAGGCAAATATCAGCGATGAGTCACTCGTTCAGCGATGCGCCAATCGAGGTGTAGCAATCGAATTACCGCCTGGCCTCGATTTACACGTTGCCAATTGTCACTCATCATAGACTTCAATACTAACACAAAACACACACAAGAAAGCACTGGGATCACGCGACACGAGAAATGCCAGAAACTCTAGCCGAGGTCATTCGGTAGTCTGTCTGGCCTGATCATCCGACTGATTGCATTGCAAGCGCAAGGTGAAGTGAGCAATGGCAACGCACAACTAGCAGTTCCAATTGGAACGACAATCGATTCAGAGAGTTAATTCAATTCCGTGCAAAACGAAAGAATAGCGAGGCCACGCAGACTGACTTAATCGCATCCAGCATAGTGGGACACGACGATATAGCTGGCCAGATCAAAGGAGTGAGATGTGTGCGTCTAAGCGGGGAGATTAGGCAAGCCGTAGCGGTGCTGAGTGTGTGAGCTTGGTGGATAGAGCACAGGAAACGAGGGATACGAACAGAGAGTGCAAAGTGCACTGGCACCGAGATATCCTCAGTGCTGTTGGGTGCGCACCAGCCCCACTAGCATTCACTGATTCCAGCAGTAGTGTGGCAGTGCTAGCTCGATGGCAGTGTGCTAATTCGAGTACGAGATAAAGCTGGTGCGTGTAGCGGTAAGGCGAAAGGAAATAAGACGAGCGCGCTAGCAAGGGGCCAGCAGTGTGAGCACTAGTATCGAAATCTGCGGAAATGGAGCGAGCGAGAGGGAGGATGAGATTAGTGGCCGCGATCAGTGTGAGCCCTGAGCAATGCGCTCGTGGATCAGCCGGCAATTCATGAGCACCAGCCGGTTCTCGCCGCTCACCTCGCGCCCACCCGATCGACCCAAGATGGAGCGCGATAATTGGAAATCCACTCGGGCTCGAGTTTGGGAGCATCAAAATCAAATTACATTGATTCGGAACCGAGTTAAGAATAAATCCGCTTAGGGGAGAGCGATGAATCAAGAGATGCGCACGCGCGTCCCAATAGTGTTACGTTTCAAGATAGAGGTTGCTTCATCTAGCTCAAGCCAACAAAGAGAGATGAGGCAAGCCGGTGGCAGCGTCAGTGCCAGATAAAGCTCCGCGTGTCCATTGACTGACGATGACAGCTACAATCCGGCCCGAGTACAGAGATGCGTAGAGTGAGCTCGGAGGTGCCGAGATAAAGCATGCACCATCTGCATTAGTAAAATCCATCGCAACCGAATCCATCCGACCTACCAGTGAAAAACTTTCTCAAATCTGTCAGCTGTTCGGGAACTGCTTGTGCCATGCAAATCGTTCCCAACACAGAGAATGCGTCAGCTGTAAATCTACCTGATCCACATCCCTAGCTGTTAGGCCATCAATACATAGCGACAATCGGACAGCAGTTATGGCACAGAGCTCAATATAAATGCGATATACCTACAAACCGGAAATTTTATTTTTATATATTATTTAACTACAATAGACATGTACCGCATACTATATTTTCTAATTAAAAAAAAACTAAACTAATTCAGTAATGATAAAATATATGCATAATTTGATTGTTGATTAAACATGTCTTAAACACTTTAAAAAATATATGATGTAAAAATTTAAATAAGATATGTGACAAGGCAAAATAAAATGTTTTGTTTAATAATGAAGAATGACATCCACAATTGAAATGAGTCAGTCGAACTTGTGTAAGTACAACCGAAAAAACAAACATACATGGTAGTTATCACATAAACACAAAAAGTGAGCGCTCTATTCAAGTTACATAGCATGAGATACGAGTCTCTGATCTACTGGTGCATTATGAATGTTGTGTTCAAATTGATCGACTTGTGAGCTAATCAGGATTGTTCTCGTGAGAGATTAGGCCGGCGAGGTGTGAAAATAGCCAGCTACGCAAGGAGGACAGTCATACCGTGCACCTTGTTATTGCGAAACAGTGCTAGTGGTAAAAGGACAAAGGCGAGCGGAGAGCGAGTGGCGACAACAAAAGTCACACCTTAGTGTCACACTAAAATCCCCATCTAGAGTAGCGAAGACGAGGGGGGAAGAAACTACTCACATGGTCAGCTGCAGCGGCAGCAGCCGCAGCTTCAGTCAATGGAGTTTGGGTGTTGGCGGCGACCCAGGCCTCGGCAAATGTCTCCATCATCGATTGGAAATCCATCGTTGTTGGTAGGGTAGAGATGATATGTCTCGAGTCAAGTTGTTCCGAGCAAGAAGTATCCGTCGAGGTGCCACTACTAGGCCATTCGTTGAAATAAAGTGGCAGTCACCTCAGTGGTGACAGTCACTTTAACACAAAAAGCACAGCGAGAACTCTCGCTTGTCACCTGTCCTGATGAGTGCAGCGATGATTTATTTATCGATTCGGGTTGAGGTCTAGCAGTGATGTGTCGAGTGAGCGTTATTGTTGACAGAATCAATACATGTCACTGGAATGGCCGAGTGCAACGAGGTGGCGTATGCGTGCGCCTAACGATATGCTTGGCCAGTTCGATCACGGGGCCAGGTTGAGAGTGGAGAGGCCAGGTCACTAGTCACATGGCAGCTGGGTTTTCATTTGACACATCAACACACACACGCACCGAGAGACCACGAGTAGAAACACGAAGCAGCAACCGGGTGAGAGTGAGTCGGCAAGTGTCGCGCTCCGCGACTCGAGGCAGACTGACTTGGCGCGTGGAGCGCCGTGCCGGCCTCACCATCACGCTGCCGATCCGCCACCATCCGTATGCCACTGCCACAGACTGGCGCGTCGACTGTGCCTCGCACTCACCAGTGCCACTACTTTGCCCACTGCTCGTCTAATTAGGCGCAATTAGAGGGCTCGGGGCGGGCAGAGGCTTACCTGAGTGGCGAGCACCCTCACCGCTGCTCCCTCCCTCACTACTCAACTCACTCGAACCCTTCACCATCATCCTCTGGCGACCCCTGGTGGAGCCATGAGGAATCTGGCGAATTTGATCTACACTGCCCTGCATTGATAAGAAACATCCAAAGAGATAAGACATTAGGCATAGTCACCGAAAACAAAGGCAAAGGCATTCAAACAGTAGTCAAATTAGTTATCCAAGGAATAGTTTAATAGCCAATCAAATCCTCAGAGTATGTTGATTTAGAGGTCAAAATGGGTACTGGTTTTATAGACCCTTTTGACATTGTTATCCGTTAATCAGATTAGCAGTGAGGGGGTGAAATGGATTAATGAGATTATCACTATTGATGTAGATGAAGTTACATGTTTGAGTAATTCAACTTCAGTAGATGGATTAACTTCTTTTTTACAAATAATTATTATAATTTATAATTTAAATTACACTGTTGCCTCAAGTTTTAATCTTCGAATTTACATAGAAAAAATGAAGCAAAGAGAGAAGTAGACAGTGTTCGATTTATGCATTGAGAAAGCTACACTGCTTACAACATGGCTTGGTGAAAAGTAAAGCAAGTAAAACTTGAAGCACCACTGTATCGTATTTCACGCTTGTGTTGTGCATCTGGTGAGACAAGACAAAAGTTGAGAGTAGATGGGTTAGTATCACAGTTTAGCATTATACTCGACACGTTTAATATGGCAAATCTAAACTACGATACACCACTTGAAGTGGCAGAGATCAATCACTTCTTGTTGGTGAGTGTATTCTTGTTGTTGTTGCGCCCACTGATTGCGCGTGTTGACACTCGGAAATCGACTGGTGCGATAGGGGATCAAGGCGACTAGAGTGGCGAAGGTGGTGAGTGTCTCTCTGCTTAAGCCACTGGTTGAATGTGCAGTCCAATTCCGAGAATAGAGAGTGAAGCGATGGTGGTGGTGGTGGTGGTGTTGAGCTCGATAAGTGTAGAGGACACTTGGATATCAGTGTGATCAGAGGGGACAAGTCGAAGCGGTCGCCTAGTGAGACCAAATCTAACGCCTGGCCGGGTCTAGCCGGGTGAGTAGACAATGGTTTGGAGTGCGTTCTGGGCGAGATTAGCTGAGGAAGACAACGCGTCACCAGATCAGTGCTGCCTTCGTGCTGGGGATGGTTTGTTTGCCCAGTGCAAACAATTGATTGCCTCGCCGACTAATCGTGCGCAATCACCAATGGCAAGACCCATTGGCAAGACAGCTCTCTCGGACGATGAGGACGGACTCGGGCGATGAATGGTGATGGGATCGGACCACTGGCGATCTGTCATAATCCATTACGGCCAGCTTGGGATGACCAGCGACCGTGCGGCACCGGTGACTTCGTGACTCAATCAGCACCACCAAGGGCAACCAATTCGTTTCCACATTATCACGCAACGCATCTAAGCAAAGCACTGCTATGGAGCGCGAGCACATCTGCCAGCCGTTCATTCCATAAGTGACACTGGCCAATCGGGCAAACAATGCTTTCTACTTCAATAGCTACTCTTTCACTATGCTTATTAGTAGTGGTGGTATCCAACTCATCTAAATGTCTATTGCCAGTCAGTTGACAAGAATTTATATTCTCTGATATTTCACGCTTATCATATCAAAATAAAAGGCTTCGAAATTGCAAGATAAATTGATGTATTTGCCAGTTTCAGGCATTGAAATTACTTGTTTTTATTGTAAGACTAAAGAATGCCATCCCTCTTCAAATGGTGTAATAGATTTCAAGTTACAATGTAGCAACACTGAGCCACTGTGAGCGAGGTTTATCTATGTGCGTTTTTATCTTCATAGACCTTTTATATAAATTAATTTGACCACAAAGATGGCGCGTCCAAGTTAATATTGTGGTGCAAACCATTGTTGGTGGTGTAATTTATCTTTGACTACTTTCGTTGTGGCCTGCAATGTAAACAGATTAGCCAAGGCCATTGATGATGTGTGGTGGAGACTAGGGCTATTTACCTGCAACGCATTGATGCGGCACCGAAAACTGACACTGATCGTGGCGCTCGATGTCGAGGTAATTTTCCGTTGGCGGCGGCAGTCGAGATTAGCTAGAACACAAAGCACGGATGGCCCGATTGCGAGTGGCTTCGATGATTGATCACGGTGGCGAGCCACCGAGCTGGCAGACACAAGGTGACCAGTGCGCTGGCGCATCACTCGCTGAGTCGGGGTAATCTGCACCGAGCGAGTGCACCGCGCCAAATCAAACATGATCGCCATCGATTTTCACCCATCACCCATCACCCATTACCACTAGTGCACCGGCGCCGCATCGACTCAAGCACAATGAGCTATCTAGCCATGTTGCAGCCTAATCAATTCCTTCACCTTCTTCTCGGTTTCTCTCGTTGCTTGCTTCATTTTCATCCCTCGTAATCGGTGTTGATCGTGGGTGCTCAATGTGGTGAGTACCGGTGCCGCGCACTACCACTCGATGCGATTGAGCACGCCAACCGCGAATTGACCCCTCTGTCAGCTACCACCTGGATGATCTATAGGTTTCTAGATCTATTTCAATTTAAGACTTATATATGTGTTGAGCAGTGATGAGACGCAATATTGATTTTTTTCCTTATCTTCATATTCATGTTGATTTAAATTCCCGAATAACATATGTTGTTGGATGATTATTGCAATATGATTATACTAAAAACCAGCTACCTAATGTCTCGCACTCTGGTTCGTTCTAAACAAGTCTGATTTGTTCAGTTTAGATTAGTTCAAGTAAATAATTGCGTAATTTAAATCTGCCAGATAGATTGCTTCATTTAATTGCATTAAAAAAGCACTTTTAGAATTAATCTTAGTGAGATTAGCATCTGGGAATGTGAGGCTTGTTGAGCAAAAGTAAGAAAAAATGTCATCAATGACTTGCAAGGTCGTCCGTGGACTTGCTACTTAGTTATCCTGCTTTGATGGTGGTGAAAGTGGTGATAGCCTCTCCTCGGCAGTGGTGGTCGCACCAGTGCTAGATTAATGGCCGGATGCCTGTCTCGCGCTTCATCATACTCCTCATCACTCTAATCCCTTTGATCTTGATCTTGTGTGATTTTAATTTAAAAACACAAAAACAAGAAAGAGAGAGAGAAACGAGAAGCATTGCAAGACACGGTATACGCGTGTCTTAAGTTGGTTAGCTCTTTATGGCTTGTTTTCTTCTTATTTGCCGTCTGAGAATCGCGCGAATTGCTAGAATGTAACCCATCCACGAGCCACTCGCAGTGAACTATGACCGCCCTCGTGTCTGGCAGATTTAGATCACATGTGAAGATAAGCGATTCGGTCGGGCATGACACACACACACTCACATGAGACCTTCTTTCCTGATAAGACACTGGCGCTTCTTTTTTCGCGCGAGCCAAGCTTTACGACACCTCTCAACTAACGCTGCAGACTTAAAGGAGAGAGAGCCGAGACAAATTTTTATTTGGCTACTACTTCCACGAGGGGAGAGAGAGTAAGAGAGTGAGAGGGAGAGAGAGGGGTGGCGACTGGGCGAATCGGTCGGTGGCTCTCGGTGTATGCAAATATTGACCGGAGAGTGAAGCGAGCACGCACCACTCGGAATAAGTCGAGAATGGACAGGTCGTTGTTTAATTGTTGCACCGTAAATAGAGCACTGAGCCTGTGAGGAGAGCGCTGTGCAGATGGTGCTTTATGATCTAACCCAATGATGATGACTTGTCCACCATATCTGACCACACTAATGAGCAAATGGCAATAATAACAACAACTAAGTATCTTCAAACGGTAGACAATATTGCCCTCTTCCACTCTCCAACCTGGCGAATGCTTTAAATCAGCCTCTTCGTCTTCGTCTTCTTTTTTCTTCTAATTTCTGTCAATATATAGAAAACAAAAGAAGTCAACTCTTTGGAGAGTGATGATGAGCAGCCATAAAATGCAGTGCGTGCCCTGAGTGGTATTTGTGCCAATCAAAGCTTTTATTGTATTAAGATGTCACTTGCCCATCATTATTAAGTTTATACTATTTTGGCAATTTAAAGTTTTTTTAAATAAATCAAATAAATGAAAATGTATAATTACAAAGCTTAAAATTTAACCGAAAAAAAATCCGTTTAAAAATATTGTCCATCATTTGGGAATGGTCGAATAGTGAACCATTGTTTCAGTGTGATTTTCTTGACTAAACTAAACCTGACCAGTGGGTTTGTTTGCAAGGCTGCCAAGCAAGGGGTGATTGGAAGTGATCCAAGAGTGGTGCGTCGAAGCGCTTAGGTCCAAGTGGAGGCATCTAAACAAAGTGGAGTCGGATGTCACTGGGGACAAGGCATCGATTCGTGCCCGTGTCTTTCTTTGCCAGTGTATAATAACTTTAAAATGGAAACACTCGCGGGGACATGGCGAAAACAAGAGGGGTGCACATCGGAGCACTGTCCAAACAGTGCTGGCACAGTGCCATCCAGTGACATTAGCATTTGAATCGAGTCGTGTTGGGTCTTGTCCGAGTGGTGTGTACCCTGTTTGGTTAGTGGCGAGTGAGGCAATCTCAGTGCAACACCGAGCTACAGCTACCGAGCACACCACGGACCTACCTACTCATTTACATCTAAATGCAAAGAAACAGTGCCTCTGGGCCGCACTTGTCTCTGGTCACTGTCGAGGCCTGAAAACATGGGTCAGATAGTGGCAACCGCAGCCAGATCTTTTCTGATCCAGACTCACCTAGGCGTGCGATGTTGTGTGCGTGTGTGTTTGTTCAGTTTGCCCACAATCACAGTGTTGTGTGCTTATGGTAATAGCTAGCAAGGTTTATGGATGCAGAGACACTGCAGAGGCACACACACATCAAGCACGTCACCCAACTGATTCGAGGCGAGATTTGAGCTCACCACCAAGCATACATCCGACCTGGCCAAGGAACACGTGTTATGACGAATCGCGCTACACTGGACGCCCACCCGCGCACACTCGCCATCGCAAGTGCTCTATCTGGCGGATCGCATTAGCACCCATCGATAAGGCACCTGCGACGTTGATGCGGGGGGAGAGCGAAATTGAATTAAGTGGCTTGACGCGTGAATCCGACCTGGCAGCCATCGATCAGACTGTCCAGTATCATCTGGCTGATCATCGCCTGCCACACTAAGCTTGAGTGATCCCAGCAAGTCCACTGCAAGTGAACAATATGGCGCCCGAGAGCGCGTGACAGGTGAGAGCACCGATGGCCCTCCACTTATCACTGTCAGAGGTGCCGATTAGCGCTTGGTGTTCGAGCTATTTCGCTTTCAGACTCATTTGACTAGTGTGAGGCGTGGGCCGATGTGCTGAGCGATGACACCGAACTCCACTTACCTCACTGCCTCGAGCCAACCTTCAAAGACCACTTTCAGCATCTATCGCACACCTCTCTCTCACCATAGTGCACTTTCAAACCATAGCATGTAAACAAGCTCAAAGTTTGAACCCCCTTGGCATTAACCAAAATAAACTGGTTAATCTTGGCCTGTAATCTAAGATTGCCCAAGATTCAAATGATTCGGTTGTTTTTGGCATACCGCCCACACTGATCTTGGTGATCCCTGGCTTCTCATATTAGCTTAGTTTGCTATATTTTAGCAAAAATAACAGAAATAAACAACTTATGCACCTTGTTTGCGTTATGTTTTTATTACTTTTAATAATAATCATAGACACAGTTTTGAGGTTAGATAGACACAGATAGACAGACAAAGGGCAAATGCATTGACGTATTTATGACAAGTTGCGTTGAATTCGACATTCCACGCAACAAGATTGCAAATCAAAATGGTGTAATTCAAAATTAATTAAAAATCTGCACAAGTATTGTGTCAAAAAAGCTAAAATATTATTAATTCTCAAGTGTGTGTGTGCATGTGCTTTTTAAAATTAAAGTATGAAACGATGGCAACCAAAAACTTTTCAAACAAAAGCTTCTTTTGTGCTGATTAACACATTTTAGAAATGATAATTTGTTTGAGGATTGTCTGATTTGAGTGATAATAATAATAATAATAATAACAATAAAGAATTCTTCATCATCATCATTTTAAATAAAATAATAAAACAGAAATACATGTGTGCTTCTGATGTTGATGCAAGTATTTTATATAATTATTACTAATAATAACATAAAATGAACTGATAATATAATAAAAACTACGTTTTTTGTTTATTATTTAAACATATAGCTTACTTTGCTAGACGAGTATTTGTTGTATTCTGTTTTTGATAATATATAACAATATGGTATAATAATACAGTTTTGATAAAAGTGTGTGTTTAAATAAAGAAGTCTTAGGACTGCGAAGTAAACAAAATTCGGTTAGGTCATTTGATCTATTTATAGAGAGAAAGAGAAAGAGAGTGAGTGACTGAAAGAGGGAGAGAGAGTGAAAGAGATGAGAAAAATAGGAAGAAAGGGATGATAGAGGGAGGGAGAGAGTGATGAGACAAAAAGGTTCTCAACCGCATCAACGGCATTGTTTGTCATCAAAGATAGCAGTAATAAATCCTAGGACAGCTCTCTCTCTCGCTCTCTCTCTCTCTCTCTCCCTTCGCTCTTTTTGTGTGCGAATTGGAATTAACATGCTCAAATTTTTCAGAATCTCAGAGGGTATAAGGTTAAAGTTCGCTGTGAAGCATCTTCTCATTCTTTCTCTATTTGTTGTTGTTGCTGTTTTTATTTCTCACTTATTTTTCTCTACCTCTTCTCTCGAGTCTTTCCTGAGTAATTTGCACCTCGTGCAATCGACTTGCTTGCTAGAAAATGAAGAGAGAAGAAATAGAGAGAGAGAGAGAGAGAGAGAGAGAGAGAGAGAATTGAGATCTTAAGCAGTGAAAAACGTTAATTGTGCGCTCGTTTGTGTTTATCACTCACTGTAATGCACTCACTCCAAGTACAAGACAAAAGAGCATAAAAGCAAACGATGGGATGCCACGCTGAGTGCGTACGCCAGATCACACAAATCTGTTTACTTACTCCCCCTCTCTCTCCCCCGCCTCTCCTTCTCTCCCTCTCTCTCTCTCTCTCTCTCTCTCTCTCAGATTCTCTCCCCTTTGATTGAAATAGCACCTAATGGTGCGAATAATCTGACCAATTAGCGCCAGCTACTAAGCGGGTGACAATGGGCTTGCCCACCGATTCCGTTTAGTCATAAATCACAACAAAAACGACTCTCTCTCTCTCTCTCTCTCTCTCTCTCTCTCTCTCTCTCTCACTAACTGTTGGGTGCACGTTCTTCACTCGATTGAGTGCGTGTCGAAGAGTGGAGGGGGAAAAGGGGGCGATGGAAAAGAGAGTCTACAGCCACCACTATCATCATCACTCACTCACTCGAGTCGATTTGTTTGTTTTTTAATATATTTTCAAATGAAAATATTTTAACTTGTTTATGTTTTTGTTCTGTTTTTTCTCTCTTTCTCTCTCACTCTCTTATATTGTTGTATATAAGGGAGAGAAAGAAAGATGACGAGTGCCTAATAAAAATGAATGAAGTGACGTCTCGGAGCTATGGTGGCGCGAGCGCGACACTCGACCGGCTTGGCCAAACGATGGTGTGCGGAGGAGAGAGAGAGAGAGAGAGAGAGAGAGAGAGAGAGAGAGAGAGCAAAGAAGAAGAAATCGATAAAACAGTGACTTCGGTGACTGTCATAGGTGTAGGGGAGAGAGAGAGAGATACTTTCAAAGTTTTTATTGAGACACATGCAAGAGAGAGAGAGAGAGAGAGAGAGAGAGAGAGAGAGCAAAGAGATACTAAGGGTGAGATAAGAGTGGGGGAGGGAGAGAGGGGGCAAAAGAATATAATGGCTCGATTGAATGACTTGGTGCGCCCAGACCGGATGGATGCATGGCTCTAGATGGTTGCAAGAGAGAGAGAGAGAGAGAGAGAGAGAGAGAGAGAGAGAGAGAGAGAGAGAGAGAGAGAGAGAGAGAGAGAG